>JANUFV010171531.1:0-10412 GCA_024757865.1 Epizoanthus scotinus | reverse complement strand
TCTAGATCAATTGTAGTGTGATATTCTAGAACAATTATAGTGTGTAATATTCTAGAACAATTGTAGTTTGTGATATTCTAGATCAATTGTAGTGTGATATTCTAGAACAATTATAGTGTGTAATATTCTAGAACAATTGTAGTGTGTGATATTCTAGATCAATTGTAGTGTGATATTCTAGAACAATTATAGTGTGTAATATTCTAGAACAATTGTAGCTTGTGATATTCTAGATCAATTGTAGGTTGTGATATTCTAGAACAATTGTAGCTTGTGATATTCTAGAACAATTGTAGTGTGTGATATTCTAGATCAATTGTAGTGTGATATTCTAGAACAATTATAGTGTGTAATATTCTAGAACAATTGTAGTTTGTGATATTTTAGATCAGTTGTAGCTTGTATAATTCTATAACTGAGTTATCAGGAATTAATTAAGAACATAATCTGCGTTTTCATAGTAAAAATTGAGAACAATCTGAACGGGCTCGATCATAATTATTCATCTTACTGTCTGTGAAAAAGTAACTACTATTAGTATAACTAAAGAAGCGCTTGGGTATACATTGTTCGAAATTAACCAGCCGTGAACGCTGTCGAAACACAAGCTTAAAATTAGACAACAAAATCTATCACAGCTTGCTTAGCACAACTGGCAAGACGCTGACCTTAGAAAACAGATGGTCCAAGTTCGAATCACGACAGGGGGTCAAAATATTTCTTCGGAAATTCACTGAAACCCAACTCCCGCGTTATATACCTCAACCCACGGGGAAGGGTTATGTCCGTTTGATTGACACATTCCAATTCCGCTCATTAATATGGATGTCATTTACGCTAACTAGTAAGGATATAATTTACGCTTATTAGTATGGATGCCAATTACGCTCATTGCTATGGATGCCAAACATTCTTAACAATCCATTTACGGTAATAGGGGGGTATTGCTACTCATGCGCTATGTCGTGAAACCGTTCCTTTAAACATGAGAATTGAAGTCTAGGCTAATTAAACAACGTTATAAAACGAAATTATTGTGCACTGATATTGTAATTGAGCAACTATAAACTAAAGATTTAAACTATTATGAAAGGACTGGATGAACGAAGTAAGATGCAGAGAAACGCAAAATTCCGAACTTTCAGGAAGTATTTATTGCATACTTGAGTATTGTTTGAATTTTAACATAGCTCGCTATTTTGGACGGTATCTGTGCTAACATCAAGGCATCTCTTCCCTGTGTACAATTATTTTGGTACTGCAAAACACTTTATACCTTCATCAATATTCCAGCGATTTTAGCAACACAAAGCTCCCGTATGAAGCAATGTGACGCGTATCGAAAGTAACCTATTGCTCTTCTTACTATTGGACGCTTAGGCATATTCACTTACTCTCGAGTTACGTTTACGATCTGCCCAGTGAATGGCGGCACTCCTTTGTAGTTATCTATCACAGTAGTGCTGATCTCGCCAAGAAACAGCGCCTCGGGCCGCGCTTTCACCACTGCCATAGAAGAAAACTATTTTAATTGTTATTGTTTAATTATAGTGGTACTTAAAAGTACTACTACTGTCTGATTTCTGCAGGTTGGTGTGCATAGAACAAAAACTATAGGCACTGATTTTACTGCTAAAAAGTTGTACTATTACTAACTTGTCTTCTTTTACGATATGACGCCGGTAATGCAATAGTCACACTGTAACACATTCTTCAACCGTATCATAATAATCATAAAATCGTTAAATAAACAACTAAATAATTAAATAAATCCTACTCGAAAAAGGCAACAGATAAAGAAAAAAATACAGATTCTTGTAGATCTGGAACAAAAAACATCTTTTAGAGGGGGTATCCAACTGGAAAGTGACGCCATCATGAATGTCTCAAACCATGTCACGAAGTTGTTTGGGTTTTTAAAGGCAGAATAATTATATAGGACAAGATCTCATTGCCAGCAATGACAACGTTACATCAATGTTAACCTGCTTGTCAAATAGTTATAAGCGCTCGGAAAACTTTCTATTTAGCTCTCTATGCATTAAGTATGTTGATCTGTTTATAGGTATTTGTCTATTTTGTTTATCTACATACATAGAGAGATTACCAGTGTACATGTGGCCTTACCTAGGTCGTAGGTGCACAATAACTTTGCCACGTCATACTCGGTACTCGCTTAAGACAGTAAAAGAATGACATTAAAATTCATACAATCTTTGATATACTTCATGATCAGTCACCCTTTTCCCCATATCAATCTTGAGTGTTTCTAAAAAAACTATGGACTTTTGTTTCATTTTTTAAAATAAGACTCCGATGGACTTTTTCTGCCTGGTTTAGGAAAATAGTATATTTCAGTTTATAATTGGGTTGGTTTTTGTTTGGTTCAACTCTGGAATCGAAGGCTTGAAATGTCATTAGTTGTTAATTGAAAACCTACCCATAATACACCGTTTTCTATAATAATTTTGAGCAATTATTATAAAGAAGTTCAGTAGCCTCATTCTGAAGTGCAAAAAGTTTAAAAACTATGATTGCATTTCTTAGAAATTTGAAGATGAATGGAAATCCCCAAAATCAAGAAACCACTTTTGATTTGGTGGTTGCCATGGCAACAGCTTCAAATGTACGACGGAAAATCGCTTACGAATAAATTCTCTATGAAATTTTAGGAAAAGTTGCGCAATTTTAGACTTATAGCACAAACCGTTCAGACGTTAGGGGAGGGGCGGAATCACCCCCCCCTCCCCCGGTCCAGATACGGTTAAGCCATTGTCATTTTCAATTTATATATGCAGCATTAAACACACTGTACTTTAAGCCGGAACTAGCTACACAGTCGTCGGAAAATCGACCAATTGAATCGACTCGACACGACATAGGTCTCGGGCAAAACCTACTGACCAGGTTGGCAATATAGCCAACGGATAACGGATCGGATCACGGATCATCTTTCGGATCACATTTAGGATCACGGATCATTTTTTCGGATCATAACTCGGATAACACAGAAAAGGAAAAATAAGTAATTCCATTTTTATTGCAGTTTTGCTAGGACGAACAAGCATAAACCAGTAGTAATTCCTTTCTTTATCGCGATAGGCTAATTTTAGTAGTAAGCTGGATTAGCGTATGCGGTGGATTTATATCATTTCCACAAAGTTTAAACCGGGCGTGTGCACTATTTTGGCTCAAGTCTGAACGTGTAAAGTGTAAGTAGCGTAATGGTAACTTGTAGGAGAACCCTTTGCGATATAGTTACTAAACTTTACAAAGCTGTCGCAGCTAATGTGTTTGAATTCAATACTCTAAACGCGCCTCAAAGCGCCTCTCTCAATTTAGATGAAATCGATGCTCAAAATTTAGTCATTTTGCACTGTACTTGCCAGTTACTCTGTAATACGGATCCTAATACGAGCACTGATTTAATGCAGGCTGGGCTAGGCTGCAGGACGTGTTAACCATCAAAATAATTTTGTATTTCGTTCAAGGGTCTCTAACTTTTACTTTTGTAAAACCATGCAGTATCGAAGTCGTTAAGAGAGTGGTCGTCTTATAGGAATCCTCTAGTGAAAAGAAAATTGACATCGTTTTCGACTGGGGTCTTCGTTTTCGGAAAATAAGTTTCTTCGTTTTGGATACTACAGAACCAACCTTACAGGATACTCGGCAGCACTTCGCTAAGCTTGTACTAGTTTACAGATTATTAAATTAGCAACAACAACTTTTAGCAAAATATGTTTTTGTTTTATTTTAATATCACTATACTAAACTTAAAAAAAATACAAATACAAATATAAATACAAATACAGAGAGACAGACAGACAGACAGACAGACAGAGATAGATAGATAGATAGATAGACAGACAGACAAACAGACAGACAGACAGACAGAGATAGATAGACAGACAGACAGACAGACAGATAGATAGATAGATAGATAGATAGATAGATAGATAGATACATGTAGATAGAGGGTGGTAGGTTTAAGTTGACGTTTCAAGCGTTAGCCCTTCGTCAGAGCAAAAGAGTCAGTCAGCCAGCCAGACAGACAAACAAACAGACAGACAGACAGACAGACGGACAGACAAACAGACAAACAGACAGACAGTGACAATAAGAAGTCGTTGTTGATCTGTAAAATCAAGCCTAATACAATGACCAGTACTCAGTAAATGGCAGATTTCACACCTTTATCAGTTGCAGTGACCTTTGCAACAAATCCAGTGGCTTCACGATTGGGTTGATGGTAGGTGGAAAGTCCGATCTGAAGGCAGCCAGAGTCACACTTGGTCACAAAGGTTCCCGGGCTCACCGAGCCACAGTTTACCCGCCAGGGCTGAAGTTTGTGCTCACATTCTATTGTAAATGAAAGTATCACGTGATTTCAGCAAATCAAGAAATAATCTTCCAAACATTTCTAGCAACATATGTGTTTATGTAGTGTCCCCAGCATTTGAATACCGACGTGTGAGTGCAATACATGCACAAGTCATTTATTATCAATTACAAATTATATTTACGGCATGATGCCATTGAATTACTATCATCATGTTCATCTCAAACGCAAGATGGTGCTAGTGAGGATATATAATGTCACAATTAAAATCGCTAGTAACTGTGTGAATTGGTGAGTGGATTGACAACGATGAGTAATGAAGAAGGGGGCTGGAACGACGTTGCATACAATAATGAGTATTATCAGACCTGTATTTTTCTAGCATTAATTAGTTTGGCGTTATTGGTACATTAACACAGGTAGCGTACGTTGTCTAATCATTCAGTAATACTGCATATATTATTATATCAAATAATTGTATTTTGGATTGCATTTAAGAGACTTTGTATGGAGAATATTCGTTTGGGAGAATACTCAAATAAACGAATGCAATAAACACTCTTGTTTCACTTACTTGTCCCCTGTGTTCACACAAAACTCCCTGTTGAATTTGGGGCCAATTTTAGCCAGTATTTCTCGAGATTTCCTATTTCTAATTTCCCTTTCAATAAGATAATAGAAGGTTACACACTTCCATTTTGGACTTGAACCGCTCCGTAGTTTCTCGAAATGTCGGTCAATCGAGATCTAAATGTCAAAACATGTTTCTTCGAAGATTATTCCACAAATATATCTCATGCTTGCTTCCGTAGCCCAAAACCATTATTCCCTAACAACGCTGATCAGTACAAAACGTGCACTTTATGGGGGAAATCATAGTCCTTTTACGGGCCTGTATAGATTTTGAACAAAATTGAATTGGTTTTATTTTTGCCCAGATTAATTCATCTGATTGGTTGTTTAGAACAAAATCGGACAGGCCAGCTGTCCCGTGGGAAATGGGGAGGATGGATCAATTGCTGCACGTGAAAGGACTGCGACTTCCTCCGTAAAGTGCAAGTTTTGTCAAAGCATCCAGGGAGAGTGTGCCTCGCATAGTTCGTTGTGTTGAATAGAAATCGGCGTTTTAGGGAATAATAGCTTTGGGCTAAGGACGCAAGTATGGTTCATATTTGTGGAATAATCTTCGCAGAAACATGTATTGGCATTTAGATCTCGATTGACCTACATTTCGAGAGACTAGGAGCGTCGAGTGGTTCGTGTCGAAACTGGAAGTGTTATGGCGTATTTTATTTTTAATATTAGCGTTAATATATTCGACCAACTATATTATGTATTTTAAAATTTATTCGAAATCAATTATGTATTAATTTATTCTACCCTATTACCACTGCTCCGGACTAAAACATAATAATAATATTGATATATTGCGCACTAGTGCTCCCACAGCGCTAGTTCGGTCCTTTGAATACTACTTTAGTTCCTTTCTCACCTGTATTTATTATATGAGTACCAACTTTATTCATTAGAAAACCGTTTTGTGAAAATAATAAGGGAGCTTATTTAAGCACTAGGGACATACGATTTGTTTCACTAGGTTTATAATCAGATATATATTCAAACCTGGGGGTTGAAGCTATATATATTGTATTATATTGGGATACATACCTCGCTCGTAGCTCACTCGTACTTCATTCGTACCTCGCTCGTACCTCACTCCTACCTCACTCGTACCTCACTTGTACCTCAAAAGTACCTCACTCGCACCTCACTCGCACCTCACTCGTACCTCACTTGTACCTCACTCGTACCTTACTCGTACCTCACTCGTACCTCACTTGTACGTCACTCCTACCTCACTTGTACCTCACTCGTACCTCACTCGTACCTCACTCGTACCTCACTTGTACCTCACTCGTACCTCACTCATACCTCACTCGTACCTCACTCGTACCTCACTCGTACCTCGCTCGTACCTTACTCGTACCTCACTCGTACCTCACTCGTACCTCACTCGTACTTCACTCGTATCTCACTTGTACCTCACTTGTACCTCACTCGTACCTCACTCGTACCTCACTCGTACCTTACTCGTACCTTACTCGTACCTCACTCGTACTTCACTCGTATCTTACTTGTACCTCACTCGTACCTCACTTGTACCTCACTCGTACCTCACTCGTACCTCACTCGTACCTCACTCGTACCTCACTCGTACCTTACTCGTACCTCACTCGTACCTCACTCGTACCTCACTCGTACCTCACTCGTACCTCACTCGTATCTCACTTGTACCTCACTCGTACCTCACTTGTACCTCACTCGTACCTCACTCATACCTCACTCGTACCTCACTTGTACGTCGTTCGTACCTCACTCGTACCTCACTCGTACCTCACTCGTACCTCACTCGTACCTCACTTGTACCTCACTCGTACCTCACTCGTACCTCTCTCGTACATCACTCGTACCTCACTCGTACCTCACTCGTACTTCACTCGTATCTCACTTGTACCTCACTCGTACCTCACTTGTACCTCACTCGTACCTCACTCGTACCTCACTCGTACCTCATTCGTACCTCACTCGTACCTCATTCGTACCTCACTCGTACCTCATTCGTACCTCACTCGTACCTCACTTGTACCTCACTCGTACCTCACTCCTACCTCACTCGTATCTCACTTGTACCTCACTCGTACCTCACTCGCACCTCACTCGTACCTCACTTGTACCTCACTCGTACCTCACTCCTACCTCACTCTTACCTCACTCTTACCTCACTCGTACCTCACTCGTACCTCACTTGTACGTCACTCCTCCCTCACTCGTACCTCACTCCTACCTCACTCCTACCTCACTCGTACCTCACTTGTACCTCACTCGTACCTCACTCGTACCTCACTCGTACCTCACTTGTACGTCGTTCGTACCTCACTCGTACCTCACTCTTACCTCACTCGTACTTCACGCGTACCTCATTCGTACCTCACTCGTACCTCATTCGTACCTCACTCGTACCTCACTCGTACCTAACTCATATCTCACTCGTACCTCACTCGTACATTCGTACCTCATTCTTAATTCAGTCATACCTCGCTCGTACTTCGCTCGCTTGTCCGTTTGTGATGCTTCACAACTCGCGAATAAAAATCATAGGCGCGCACCAATCATGAAGTAATCCATATAATTATATGTAATGAGATGTTAGCTTTTGAACCTTACCGTTTGCTATCTCTAGGTGGTCCCATTTTCGCAGATTAAACTTGGTAAAGTTGACTTCTAGACGTTTTCCAAGCGGTGGGCAGATTCTCCAGGAACACATTTTGTCTTTAGGGAATGGATTGGGATAGTTTGGACTTAGCACACGATACACTTTCGAGTTCTGCACTGCTATGAAGCCACCACATGGAGTTTGGCCTGGAAGTTTGAAAAAAAGAAATACGATTCCAATTTATCGAAATTATACTATAGCCTAATTTTCTTTCGCAGTGAGAGATACTTTTTCACGCATTAAAGAGATTGATTTTTCTTGCTGCTAAGGAAAATTGAAGTCAGCGTTTGAGTTCAAGCTTGAGCACGAAGTTTTTTGAAAGCCTGATAAATAACGATTCCAAAAATATTTATTATTATGAGATTGGATAAAATTAGAGTTCCCAGTGCAAGGTTTGCCAAAACAAAGAGATTTGAAAGACGATGTCTGAACTCAGAAACGAATTAACTCACCAGCGTAATTTACATACTTTCTGAATTAGCGCATCCTGAGCTGCTAAACCATCTCAGCGTTTTTTAAATGAATGCGTATTTCTTTTGTTATTGAGCATCAAAGTTTAAGTCACAGCTACAACTTAAACTCTCTTGAATTATGTAAAATATTTCCAAAACCTATTAGAAAAAGAGGAAACGCTGACACTGTTTACATATACGCATATTCAGTATCATCTGTGCAAATTTTGAGCTTCATACGTCAAATACTTTGTGACATCCCCTACAGCTGATCAGTTTTGATGTTTTTAATATTGAAGAATAAGCGATTTTAAAATTCTTCCTGAAGAAGGGCTCTTGGGGAAAGCAAAAAATATTTTTCGCTGCAACTCAAAAACTTAAAAATATTTCTTAATCAATTTTTTGAAAGAACAAAGCTTGTTTTCTAAAGAAACATGTCAAACCAAAAACTCATTTTTCAAAAAATACTTCACTCTTCTGATATCCCTTATGATACCTTAACTTGTTTTAAAATCAGTTATTCCAAAAAAGGTACATTGAATTGGTTTGTGCAGATAAATGTTCAGACATACAGACAAGCAATAAATAGATGAACAGACAGACAGACATGCAGAGCAATAAATAGATGAAGAAACAGACAGACAGCCATATAGACAGATAGATAGATGATGCGTGTCTATGCGTTTGCAGTGAGTGTCTCACTTGTATCTTTGCCTAACAACTTACGAATCCGCACGTATGATCTCTCCTTTGCTCTCCCAGCTGGATTATAAACAGTGCAGATATACAATCCTGTATCCTTAATGCTGACCTCCTTTAACCTCAGTGGTCCAGGGGGGCCAGCAATACGGGAGCTCTTCTTCGACCACTTGGTGATAAGCGGTGGTGTACCAGAATGGCTACAGGGCAACACCAAGTCCTGGCCTTCAGGCGCAAAGGGGAAACGCTTGAAAGTAGATTGTTCGATAGTTGGCAATTCTGTGGCAAACAAACACAAGAGTCGGGAGTGTATAAGTATGTGCTCTGATGTATGCAAATATGGTTCTTTTCCTTTGCTTAGTCAGCTGGTATTTCTATGTTTCGGTTCTGTTCACGTTCATCGTCTGTTTGTTTTCGTTACGATAGTGATCTTCACTTCGGATATTTGGTTTCATTATAAATGTTCAAAAATAGTTAATTTGAAATACGCTAGAATCATGCCTCTAAAAGGCAAGATAAAACAACTTGCAAAATGCTGGACTTTCTTACATTAGTAGTACTATAGTTCCAGGTGGGTAGGTTGGTACCGGATTTTAAACTACGATAAACATCGTTTATGTATCTGATTAAGAAATCGTCAGAACCTTCCAAGCTGTCAGCTCGGGGTTCCTGTGCATTAGCGATTTCTGTTCATTGATGTAACATTTACAAAAATGTTAAAATTTTAATATACTTGTAAAGTCTGCTGTGACTAAAATACGTATTTAATCGTATAGATTCCTAATAAAAGTTGGGAGATATACGGAAACACCATCTATCGGGATCCGTGGGTGACGAATTTCATTTATATCTAATCACTAATGAAGTGTGTAGCCTCCTCCGCAAGCAACTCGGATAGTAATTCAGGCAATATATTGCTATATATAGGGGTATATATGGCTATATATAGCTATACATGTCTAATTGAGGGTATTTGCTGGCAATTGATGGTGAAGTAATGCAAATGAAAATGAAAATGATTGGGACGAGCTATAGACGAAGTTAGGAAGAGCAGGAAGGGAGTTTGGCCTGTCAGTTAGAAAAAGAAACACGATTCCAATGTATCGGAATTATAACCTGACTTCGCACATTAATTTTACTTCCACCTTCCCTCCATTTTTTCTCTCGTCTCAGCACCCCACTCGGGGCTTTCGCTGCTCGCCTTAATTAGCCATATATAGCCACACATGAACTATTTCATACATAGCCATACATTTTAAAACTATTTTAGCCATATGTAGCCCTATAATTATGTAGCAATATAATGCCTGGATTACTATCCGAGTTGCTTGCGGAGGAGGCTATGAAGTGTGATTGCACAGGTTTCTGATTCGATTAAAAAAAGATGACAACATTCTCGAATGTACTGCAAAATAGATACTAGATATGTGTTTCAGACAAAGAATAGGCAGGCTGGGGTAATTATATTCTTTTCTACAAGAAATGAAGAATAGTGTTTTCATGCCCAGGCTAGCTGAATATTCTTATTTTCTGCTGATTTTCTGCTGAAACAAGAAGCTACTGGTAGCTTACACTCGGGCCGAGTGATCAAGTCTTTGTTAGAATCTGAGCATGGTGCAGTGGACATGGTCTGACATGAAACCAATGA
>JANUFV010171420.1:0-13053 GCA_024757865.1 Epizoanthus scotinus | reverse complement strand
ATATTGACTCGGTTACTGCCAATACTCTCTGCAAGGCGCGATATTGACTCGGTTACTGCCAATACTCTCTGCAAGGCTTCACTTTTTGATCTGCTGCTCACTTTGTACAAGCTGCAGTTGCTTTCGCCTTACTCTCGGCGACCTTTTTTTCTCTAATTGTCCTCGTCGTCTCTGACATTCTCTACTGTACACTCTTCACAAGTCAGGCTCTATACATTCGTTTATAAAACAGCTCAAAACTCATCCTTTTAAAGCATTAATTTTGTAAATAGTTTTTTCTTATATTTTCTAAGTAGGTAGATAGACAGTTCATTTTCTTATTTGTAAACGCCATGAGCATTTCATGGATATGACGCTCTATAAATTATATAATTATTTTTTATCATTACTATGAGATATTGTCTGCAAGAGGACGTTTAAATTGTAACATTTTTGTAAAAATATCCGTAAAGCATATATATTGCCTCATGATCATAATTTTGTTACATTGCCAACGACTATTTAAATAAATTCGGTAAAATGATTCATTCCTTTTAAGTTGTGTCAAAATACTGTTTGCTCGGGAAAGTTCTTATAATTCTGTATCCAAAGCTTTGCCATTATCGTTAAGATTTAATTTTGTTTACAAGTTTCTTGTTGGTCGCTACTTTGAATATTGGCAGCGGATGTATAAATTATTATTTTAATTGATTTGATAGTCATATATTTATAATATTCATAGCATTTTATCAATTATGCATCCACCTGGTTACAAAAACACTTTTAACACTGTTCAAATTAGTTTGGATTGATGTTTTTTTGCTTTTATGGCATGATATGTTGTTTGCAAGAGGATTATATAAATGATATGATGAAATATTTCATTCTGTTAATTTGTGGCATTTATAAATGATATTTACAAGCGGATGTTCACATCGTTTCATTTCCGATAATTTCCAACGCTGCTCTTTATTCAGTTGTGTTTTTCATCGTGCGCCGAACAGGTAACAAACCACTGGAAGTGATTATAGCACGAATGAAGCGACAAAAACAACAACGGAGAACGACTAGTTTTGGGGTGAAATAATAAATTTTGGGTTTCTAGTTAGACTGTCATTTGACATTTGTCATTTGAGCTATAATGGTATTGTTTTCCACATAGTTAAAACTAATGAAAAGATAGCAGTTTGTACCCCATTTTGGCATTCCCTGTGGCTGTCAGAGAGCACGGTTTCTATAATGAGTCAATCACAATGAGTGTTATATTCAATCTATATCATAACAGTATATACAACTTCATGATTGTATGGTTTCACCGTGTCAATATCAACGCAAACTCAGCAGGCAATAATGATATAGTTTCAAAGGATAAGAACTTTGTAATACATAACACCGCCGAGTAATATAGACAGCACATCTGATGTCACTCCGCTGTCAAGCAATCAGTGACAATGAAGCACAACTGAATACAGAGCAGTGCTGAAAATGGTCGGAAATGTAATGAACTGAACATCCGCTCGTAAGTAACATCAATGAATCAGTACCACAAATGAACAGGGCGGAAACATTTCATTAAATCAATTTAGATAGCCGCTGGCAAGATTTGAGTATGAGGTAATATATATACTTAACGAATATTTTCACAATTTCAGAAAAGAATATAACGCTTCCTCAAGAACTCTGGCTATTTTCTCCAATATTGTTAACTTTTGTATTTCTGACATAGAAATAAAATGTTATCAATCTCACGGCAATATCACTGTTTCTGACATTGTGAGACGCGTTTACAGTTTATTTGATATAATACTGCATCAGAAGAGAAAGTAGCGCTTCCCCAAGAAATCTAGTTTTTTTCTCCAGTATGGCTTAATCTTGTATTTCGGACATAGAAATAAAATGTTATTAATTTCGCCAATATGAATGTTTCTGACGTTGCGACACCACTTTACAATTTATTTGATATAATACTGAATCGCATAGTATAGATGAATCTCGCGCGCTAATTGGCTAAAACCAGGTGCGATTTAAAACGGAATTTGCACTAGTGCGTATTCAGCTTTTCGATTCAGCTCTTTTTTGTGCACTCTTTTGCGAAAGCGGCCATTTTTATAGTTGACTGAGCACGTTGTAAACAGTGAAAACAGAGTCAAAGTTTGACAGGCATTGAGAAGAAATTGGTTTATCAGTTACACTTTCCTTTAAACATATCTGTATCTATGTTGATATCAAACTCAAAGAATATTTTATCAACTGTTGTAACCGCGGCGAACGGGAATACCTGCCAAACTTTAAAGTTAAAGTTTGATTTTCTTGAAGGACTGAAAAAGCGTTTTAGATAACACTGAAAAACAAACGGAAGCGACAAGAACAAGAGCGGGAAATGAGTGAAGAAACAATAGAAACTAGTGATACAACCAATTCAAAATAGCTTCAAACTGCTGCTGAAGAACTAAGATATACAAAGGAAGAAATGGCTTCAAGGCTGCCATTAGGGCCAAGAACACAAAAAGCACAAGGATGTTTTGTTTCTTGTCAGACATTTTAAAATATTTCAAATTTATGTACAAGAGTATCGAATATTTGTTTAACTTACAGATAATCCTTACTAATTGTTTAGATCGGTATCTCTTGTTTTATATGTCACCCAGGTTTGTGAGTCCGCCGATTGATTTGGACCATCCGTTGGCACAGTCTTGTGATAATACCATGAAATGCTTGCATCAGCAAAATTATGTAACTTGTAAATTTGATCTTGAATCCAAGATAGCACAATTAAAGTTAAATTATCTTAAAACAAAATGCAAACTGTCACCGCTATGCCACGATATAAATTCTTAAAGGCAGCGCTGCCAAAGTGACACCGATCTCAGCTTCTGGATGAACTTTCATTTGATTGGCCGTTTAAGCGCTTGTTGACATTTGCATAAAAATGGTTTTCTGTTGGCGCGCGACTTTTGCCGGTTTTGACTCAATCAGTTCTTTCACTTTAAGATTCATCTATATTATGCGATTCAAGCAAGATTTTTTGCCTGACTCGTGTATTCCACGTTAAATTTCACTCGAAAAATTCATATTGCACATATTGCACATATAGCTTCGCGATTCGTGCGATATAATTTACTCGTGAAATTTAACGTGGAATACCCTTGTCAGTCAACAAATGTTTCTATAAGATCAGAAGAAAAAATAGCGCTTCATCAATAAATCTACTTTTTATCTGCATTATTGCTTAACTTGATTTGTATTACTGAGAATAGAAAAATGTAGTTAATTTTACGGCAGTATGAATGTTTCTGACGTTGTGATCTTTCAAACAACATCAACCTATGAACATCCGCTGCCAATAACAAAATGGGACCGATAGGAAATATTTGGGAATATATCTGAAAACAAAGATTGCTTTGGATAAAAAACTTTCATGAAGATTGACTATTTTGACTATATACCACAGATCTTGAGGTAAGCGGTAACTAGATACATCACACGACACTGTAAACAACGCAGAGTATAGCCAAAAAACTCAAGATCAGTCATAACAAGTACAAGGGTTAGCACAGAAAAAGTTAGCTAGCCATAACCTAACAGATCAACTTTCAGTTGATTAATCTAACAATGATCTTACTCGCCAAATGCAACGTACAATATAGTCTACCATGCAACTGCAGTTAACTGTAACTAACGAGGCCAAAGATACCGAGCTTCAAAAAGCTATAATCTGAACCGTGAGCGGGAAATCGTGAGTTTCCTTCATCCTTTACCTAGCCCATACATTGCCACTAAGTATCAACAATATATAACTACGTCGTGTGAAAATTAAAAACTAGAAATAATCCATGCCGGACCAGTTAAACAGTGCTTCAAAAAACGCGAATAATTTGATGCAGGTCTGCAAGTGAATATCTTTTTACATCTACACTATTTACTACAGAGTTTGAACAAATCATTCTTAATTTTCAACTTTATTTCACATCTTTGAAACGAGATTTCTACAAGGGACAATCTTTACAAAGACAGTCGGTGTGTCGGTTACTGGTATACCTGTGGCATGTAGTACTATTTATATTACAATGGTTTCGCTCTTGGAATAAATTTATTAAAAATGTAGCTTTTTATTTTTACAAATAACTAAACTTAAATTAAATTATGTTAAATTAATTCAAATGAAAATTAGATTGTGTTTCCATATTTCACGATCTTTGGAATGGGTGCAGTCACTCGTCCGTGTTGTTCTCCAACGCTTTTAGTTCAACAACGGTACGCGAGGCTGAGCGCTGACTTTGAGAGCTTTCCTCCACATCTGTGGTGTTACGGAAAAACATCTTCTTCAATGTCTGTCTAAAAACAGGATCTCTGAACGAGTAGATCACTGGATTACAAAAAGAGTTACAATAGAGAAGAATTCTGGCAAAAGGTTGCACATACAGCAAATAATCAAAGAAACATGATCCATTTACAGAGCAGTATTCATTCCAAACAACTCTGACAATAAGGTAGGGCGAACAAGTGAAAAAGAACACTGTGGTGACAATCAACAGGGTGCGAATCAGTCGCCTGTCCATGTTGGGATTATTCCTTGCTTGGAGCGTGTTCTGGGATTTCTTCCACACAACCCAGAGTGCAATGTAAATGATTAAGGTTGTCGCTATTCCGACTGAGTATGAGACAATAATCAAAGTAACCGAATAACTTGACTCGATCTTCAGTAGGCGCCGTGAGACAATTCCAAATGATAAAACGCCAGCTAAAAGCCAGGACAGTACGATAGCTTTGATGTATGACCTGTAGGTGAGCACACAATATCGCAGGGGCCAGGAGACTGCGTACAGTCTTTCCGCGGATACAAGGGCGATGGTAAAAATTGACTCCAAACTACACGTCGCATGGATAAAATTAAAACAAGATTGTAGGACGTCAAATGCTCTATGATATTCTAAATGCCAGGTTAACATCACCAAGGGCATTGCTACACCACCGATTAGCAGGTCAGTAATAGCCAGGTTGATCAACAGAAAGTGGATATTTTTTCTTTTGTAGGTTGACCTTGTAAATGCTGTAATGGTGAAAACATTGCTTGCTATAACGGCTATGAGAACAAGACAATACGCCACACTCCACGCTATTTTTGCCTGATTTGCTTCAGATTCATCAGCACGCTTTTCAAATTGACTTGTTCCACCTTCCGAGACGTTTGCAGATGCTGACTGAATAGACATCCTTGGTCACCTTTAGTGGATAAATAAAAACGATTAGAACGAGTGACTCTCAATGCAATATTTGTGACACAGCAATAATCAGTCGCCAATAGATAACTTAGCAAAAGAGCACCATGAAAACTCCAATGAAACACACGATTAAAATACATTTTATTCTATTTCATTTCCTCTAATTTTATATCTTACTGTATTCTTATTCTATGTTTATATCTCTTTAATGATTAACAAAAACAAAAACAAACCAAAAAACGTGAATGAAACTCAAGGCATTATATTTAGAACATGACTCATAACAATGACCCAATCAAACCAGGTCTGGATTGAATGTGGTACTTGTTACTGCCGTAGTTAATAACGCAACTAAAACAAGGTGTGAAAACTAGCAAACTTCGCAATTTTGTATAAGAAACGGAGAACGGTTGAAAAGCTTCAGATTGATAATTCCCAATCTCATTAAAAATTTATGATTTTATTAGCTATCTAGTCAATCACACAATAAATTGCACGTTTTCAGCAATTTGGAGAATGTGTTACGCAAAAAATAATTAACAATTACAGTTTTCCTTGGGTTCTTTTCAATCCATTGGATCAAGCTCGTGCTTCGTGCTTTCACCTCTGTTTCTCAGTGTTTTGAAAAGCTAATAAAACACTTGCACTTGTTTTTGATGTATTACTTGAAGATCAAACTTCTTACCATCAGTGTATAACAAACAACATTAGTACTGAACCTGACAAGTGGGCGACAATCACACATACGTTGTAGATCCCGTGTGAAATTGTAGGTGTGGCATTCTATAGAGTTCATGCTCAAACACACCTTGTAATGTAATCGCTGATAACACGTGGTATAACTGGTAATCAAAGACTGTTTTAGACAACGCATTCGAGTCATGAATAACAGAAACGCTTGCTCTTTTAAGTTATGCTTTGGTTATACATATCTTTTAATTAATGCATGATGCATTCTTTCTCTACTGAAAGAAACGAACAATAGAATATACCCAGTAGAATGGTAATATCAGTATTGTTAGCTTACAAACAACGTCAACATGCTCTCCTCGGCGTTTTAAGTTTATATTCAGCCAGTGTTTCTCAACTTTGCTGTTGCAGCACATGTGCACATATTCTATTCAGCCTGTTCCAATCAAGGCACTCAATACTAAAATCGTAATCTAGATCTTCAATCTTCATGGCTAAAATCATAACATATCAACTCTCATTAAGTTTGCCCTCATACAAGGTCCGTGATGCAGATGGACATAGATAATAGAAACTCTGGCTCAAAAGATGTTGCAGTAATACTAGAGTAGTAAAGGAAAAAGAGGACATACCGCTTTCTGTTAGTTGAATCCGTACACTGGTGTCTTCAGTCAAATGACGACTAGAACTTTGCTTCACTGACACGCAATGAAACGCTGGAGAAAAACGGAAATGAAAGTGTACCTGAAATACCTTATTCGGAAGAAGCGAAAGTAATTGGTCACCCGATGTAAGAGCAGGATTTCTTTGACGCACATCCTGTTGTTGATAATGTTTACATATTTTCAAATATTTCCTAGGGAGCTGTTTCTCGAACACAACAGACATACTTTTCGATACCAGAAAATATATTTATTGATTCCGAGTGTACATCAGTCGTAGTAAACTGGCAGATCACGCCTATATTGACATTTCTGACGCTGACGTAGAATTTTCGGACACTTTTGTCGGCATTTTGAACAAAGCTCAGATTAATATTATTAATATTTCCGACACTTTTGGAAATGTACAATTGTTCTGAATTGTAAACAGCGAAATTTTCGTGTTATGCAAACATCAGTGGTTTTTGTTTAACTCTACCAAAGATTGGCCTAACTGGCCTCTCTCTTTCACTTACTTATTTTAAATGGCAGCAAAGCCATAATTTGTAGACTAGTCAATTCACGATATGGTTTTTTTGTAGTTAGTGTGACGCCATACATGTCTTGGAAGTAAGAGTAGAAATTTTCTTTAGCTGATCGGAAAGGTAGTCAGGGAGAATTTAATAATAACAATAATATCATGAGTGACAAATTACTCCCTAATTTCACCTGGTAATTTCACCTGGTAATTTTACCGTTAATTTCACATGTTAAATTACACTGTTGCTATGACAATACAAATGGCGACATACTTGACTGTCCATGTACATGCAAAATGTCGTCCATTGCCGATTTTCGTTTTTGCAATAGTCTATAATGTATTGTAATAGCATTTTGCATTTTTGCAAGCTCAGCGTTAAAGAATTAGCCGCGCGTGTGATTTAACTTATTTATAGTTTAGCCCAAGACACTTCAAACGTAATTTGTCACTCATATTATTAAAGTGTAATTTTAATTACACTTTAATAATAAAAATGGCGATTTGTGACATTAGAGATTAGTTTTGTCAAAATTCGTTTGAATTTTCCACGCCTGAAGGCTTGGGAAATTAGTTCGATTTTTGACAAAACGCGCGTGAAATTAATCTCTAATGTCACTCGTGACTAGTTACGGTTCTTAGGGACGCATTTCGCATGCTTCAATACGTTTACATAGTATTAAAAATGTAACAATTACAAAGCTAGACCTTATCTATTTAAGATGTAAAACTAACTAACTACTAACTAACTAACTAACTAACTAACTACATAACAACTACATAAAAACTGTCTAGCATATAATACTACATTTAAATAATATATTGTCCGCACAATTAACTATCAGCTTCCTTAAAAATAAATGTCTTTATTCGAGACTTAAATTTATTTACAGAGCTGGCTTGTCTAATACTTAATGGCAGGTTATTCCAAAGTTTAGGCGCGGAAACAGACCACACCGTAGGTGGTGGTGGCAGTCTTAGGAATAGTTAGTAGGCCTTGAGATGCTGAGCGTAACGCGCGCTTTGGAACATAAGG
Source organism: Epizoanthus scotinus (assembly GCA_024757865.1). Taxonomy (NCBI): domain Eukaryota; kingdom Metazoa; phylum Cnidaria; class Anthozoa; order Zoantharia; family Epizoanthidae; genus Epizoanthus; species Epizoanthus scotinus. Next base: position 4,947 of record JANUFV010171420.1, on the reverse strand, counting down.
TTCTAGCAGATCAGTGAGGTATGATGGCGCGCAGTTATTAACAGTCTTGTAAACAGTCAGTAGGATCTTAGAAAATTATTCTCTTATTATTACAATGACGCCATTTTTATTTCATGGCGGCCATCTTAGTTTTTATGACCTCATAACAAGTACACTTGCTTGACAAAGAAACATCGTGTTTTTCTCTGGTAGTATAGAATGGCTAAACTATAGCTATAGCTATGGAATGGTGATGTATGGCAATACGTCATCAGCTCACTGTTACGCTGATCTGACGTGTACGTGTTGCGGTTAGGGTAAATTCTTCACATATTATAAATTCGACAGAAAGCGAATGGTCGGAATGTTCTGCGTGTTCATGATGGAAATAACGGAATGATGTAGCGTCGTTACAAAATATGGATTGACACACTCGTAATGTGCATTGTTGTCAACTTTACAAAATTAGCTTGATATGGTAACAAACACCAAACGGACTCTTATCATTAGCACTGCAAAATTGAGGACTTTTTACCTGTGTGAATGCAGGCCAATTGACCAGACATTTGTTGAAAAGAACGTTGCAATTGATATATCATTATTTTTCTGAGAATGAAAAAGTGAATCGTACATAGACAGTAACAGTTATTTTACGTCAAACGTCGTTCGAATTCGCAGAAGAAACCACTTCCTCGAACGAAGAAGCAGTTTACTTCTTTCAAAATCCATTCATCAAAGAAATATGAGGTTGCAATATTTCCCTCAAAGAAAACAATTATACTTATAACTTCTGCCAAGTGCTTTTCGCGACGGAAACAAAGAAAACAAATCAACCATTAGGAAGATGGACGACTCTATTCTTGAACTATATTACACAACTCTGCTTTGAAATAATTAACATGGCCTATTGGACACCTTTGGTAAGAACAACCAATTATAAGAAAACTGATGTTTAAATTTCTTCAATTTGAATCTCAAACATGCAACACTATGAAACTCAAGATCAAGTGAGGACGACGCAAAAAATCATATGTGTTTATATATTAAAATTATCTTTTAAATTTAGCGATAAAATGCGAAGGAATTGATGGTTGCTTTTGCCATAAATGTATTCTAACATTTCATGACGAGATAGAGCTTTATACAAGAAAACTAACGAGAAATGTCAGTATACTAGTGAAGGGCTAGCGCTCAAAACTAGTCTAAAAATCCACCTTCACGGCTAAAACATAACATATCAACTTTCAAATGTGATGAAATATTTTTAGATTACTTCATGGTTGGTGCACGCATATGATTTTTAATCACGAGCTGTGAAGCATCACAAACGAACGAGCGAGGTTACGAGTGAATAAAATCGTACAAGTGCCCCAACCATGAAGGAACAAGTAACCTAAATAACAAAAACAAATAATAAACTATATGTCTCCTTGTCCACCTTCTTTATAATAATAAACAAATTACGTAACAGACAGAAAGTTTAATAGTTCCATCCGTAACGTTATAAACAGCAACGACCGACATCGAAAAGCGCCTCAGTACAATATTAGCTTTAACCGGAAGGTTTCAAGAGAAATTGTTTATTCTCCTTCTTGCCAGTTCAACTCAAGTTTTGTTCTTAAACTAATCTGATTCTGAAAATTCTTATTTTCTTATAACACTTAGTAGGCGTTCAAGTAACATCTCCCAAACCTTCTGTTTGACGCTGGAGATTGATTTAGAGTGCTTATTAAAATGCTTATGTGACTGTTTGCTCTCTCGTTCAGCTCTTCCGGCGGTATTTCCTCGATTTGTCAAATATCTTGTTTCATGGTTTTCAGATTCTCTTCAAGCAAAGCAACATCATGTCGTGTTTTGTTTTGTTTGCTTCATTGTGTTTTCGTGTTTTCCTTTTTCTTCAGTCGCAGTAAATTGAAAACTGATTTATAGATACTGCAATTCACTGAATATTTCAACGACTGTGCACATGGTCGGTCGTCTCGGCGTACAGAAACTTAAGGTGGGAAAACTTCAACGCAGTGGCGGGAAAATCTCACATGATTTTTTTTACTAGTAAAAAATCTTATCAGTACGATAGGTACACAAAACTGTACAATAATACCACACGTTATTGTAAACTTTGAGACCCGTTTTAACCGTTTGTTGAGAATGATCTGAAGTATGTATTTTTCCTTTGGCAAGCGCAAGAGCTATTTTTGTCTATTTAAACTTTTAAAAATAGATAAAATATTTTTTTTTTCAAGAAAAGGAACAAACAGAAATATTCTTAATTTCGAAATAGTTTGACGTCAATGGTCAGCCAGAACTATACCAGATGGCTGACACCCGACTGTTGTAATAAACAAAAGAGGGAAACGATGTAGTTTGGTTCTCGTTTGCCAAATAATTTTGTTTCAAAACAAGTTATTTCGTTACCCTATGTTTTCTATTTCAGGATTTCGTTAAATAAATATATTACAACATAAATTTGTTTCTAATTAGCGCTTCTCAAGTACGTAGACAAAGGCATGGTTTCAATAACATTTAGAGAAGTTTTAGTACCTTTAAAAACATTTGTTCTAAAAGCACAATAATGTGCCACGTGACTTTCCACACCCTTTTTAAAAACGGGCTAAAGTGAACACCTCAGGGCACCTAGGTACGAATGTATATACCAAATAACTCCCTTAATATCATAAAAGTTAACAAGGCTCGATTAATGTCACAAATTAGACATGAACACCAACGATTATACACAAAGATCATTTCGGTTCTAGAAGCGTTATATCTTGTATACCGGCGTATTTTCTATTTAAAATTTTAGACAGTTGTTAGGATGTGGCAAGTCACGTGATCAAATCTTTCGCAAATTCATTCTATTTTTCAATTCTGACTATGCAGATGAAAGCTCCTCCCAAATATATTAGAAACATAAGAAGAGGATTATTGTTTGATATTTAACCAATGTAAAATGTGATCTGTTTTAGAAAATGAGAATGCATGAACATTTATGTTTGGGTTCATATCATTTCAAGCAATTTGATTTGTTCGAGATATTAAACGATGCTTCCACTTCCTAGGAAGTGGATAATGCATCTTATGCAGTACACTTGCAGTGAATATATATAAACTAAGATGCATATAATGACTACATGTTGTCTGCTGTGCAAATGCAGCTGTATAGTGAGCGGGTTTTCGTCGTTTTATGACACTAATTTCGCTTCGATTTCAATGAATTAATGATAAATATCACAGAATCTTAGTGTTTGTAGTGTAAAAGTAAAGGAAGCAGAAAGCAGCGACAACATATTAAACAGTATTTTTATTCCAATACAATTACAGGTCGGTAAGAAAAACCTTATCAGTTCAATTCAAAGTATTGGCTAACGTTATCCTATGTCATCCTAACTCTTCTTGGAGGCTTTCTTTGCTCCTTTTCGCTTCATGTTTCTCTGTAGTCTACTGAGCAGGCCTCTTTTGCATCCTTCCTCGTCTTCGGCACAAAGAGGGAACGAGGGCTTTCTTCTCTACAAGTTGTTATAAAATATCACCGTTATTTTGATTATATATGGATTTTCTATTTGAAATGATCTGCCTTTCTGTATGATTCAACTTTGGTTGGAGCAGATTGAAGACATAATAGCATATAACAGCATATCTCTTTGCTCGAATACAGGGAGCGATTCATTGCTTTAAATATAACAATGAGTTAATGTCAACAATTTATTTAGTTTATACACACGCGTACACGTATACACGCAAGCACATTGACAGACACACATTTCCTGAGTCACACGCTCATATTCATACAAATACATAATAATAATAATAATAATAAATCATAATAAAATTTATATAGAGTTAAAGCTATAAATATTCTAAAGCGCTTTACAAAATGGTACCGATATAACGCGTGCTCTCATTGGTTGGTTACCGTGAATCAATATGTTGTTGAAGGCACGCTGGCGTGACCTGGGCGTGACCGTCGTTCAGTTTAGTTGATCGCTGGCTGCCTAAAAAACTGAACATGGAAGTTAGCCGATTATCCACAATATATGTGCGTCAGTTTGAAACAGATCATCTAATAGACATCGGAAAAATTCGTTGTGTGTGTCTTTCGAAGACAAATAGAGAGAAAGGGCAAAACTTTCTTTCAACAACTGACAAGAAACTCGATGGAACCGTGTCACTGCCGAAGACGAAGTAACTCGTCTAGAGAAAGGAAAGCGGGAAGAAAGACATCCAGTTTGTCGGCATAAACACACTTGAAAAAACAGCAACAGTTTAATATACCGATTATAAACTTGCTACAACAATTATCCTGTTGTAGTGTGATGTGCAAAGCCTAGCTTCTTGTTTCTCGTTGCCAAATTCGACAGTCAGCTGCATGCCGAATTTCTTCATCCGCCTCGCAGTTATTTAAATTAAAAAACAGTACTTCAACTTCACACCGAGTCTTCATATTACAGTTGTCAACGAAGTTCTCTTCAAGTAGTACATTTTATCTTCAGTTCAGCTCCAGTTCTGCCTAATACCAACGAGGACTTGACAAAGAGACAGGAGGTTAAAAACACGGTATTTTTGATTAATGAATTAAATTGTACTCGCACTGTTTATACACGTTTGAAAATATAATATAATTATTGGACTAGATTTTGAGTTATTCTTTGTTTTCATATATTGAAATTGAACTATCTCAATTAATTAAACATTAGCTTCTTTTCTTTTAAAGAAAAGAAAAAAACAAGTACTTTGTTCCCTTTCTTTTACTGATTAATGATCGACTTTTAATACTTATTCTCTATTGATGTTTTGACTCTGTAGACTGTACATTTGAGTGCAATCATTGTTCAGGTCCGACAGCTCTCACTAATTTCAGTTGTTATTGTTGATAAAATATATCCACAATAGCACAAACATTTTATAAAAGAAATAGAAAACGCTTGCCTGTGTCTCCACACGATATTGAAGGCACTTGGGAAGATGAAA
>JANUFV010171087.1:0-13067 GCA_024757865.1 Epizoanthus scotinus | reverse complement strand
CTCGTTCGCGACACGGCAATACCACTTTATATTGCCGTCTCTCTCGCCGAGCAAAACATTAAGTGAATCGCGATACACATGGATATTAAATAAATTGTGGTCACAATTATAGAAAAACAAAAAACGAAACGCTAACGACAGACCGAGTAAAAAATATATTTGTTGCTAGTCCGTAATATCAATTTTTGTCTTTCGTGTTCACATTCATGTTCCTGTTGTAGCTAAGAATATGTTAATGATCAGTTCAGCTTAATTACAATAAAGAAAATAAACTAAAATGCACTTACATAGCTCACCTCGTCTCAATACGTTTTACAATTATATACCAAATTGTTACTCAGCTAGTTGTTCTTAAATGGGAAACGAGTATCTTCTTATTAACAGGTTAGATATGATAAGCTAGTGTTACGATTGATATAGGAACAATTCATGTAAACCATACATATTCCATTAGGTATTCTAAAGAAGCTTTTCATAACTAATTTACAAGATCTATCTATATGTTAAAATAGGCCAGTCTAGTTATAGCTCATGTGCATTTAAGTGCATTAAGCATTGATAGCAATTTTTCATAAAGTGAAGATTTATGACATTTTTTTATTGAGCTACGCGCTTTTTTTAGTTATAACAGACACTTTTATAAGAACAACGAGGCTCAAATTAACTGATCTAAGAATTAAGAACAACGTAAGAACAATCGAGACTCGGGTTCAAACGCGTATTTAAGAATGTAGCTATTTATCGAAGTTCTTGACACAGTAAAATACATAGCTTGTTCAGAAACCAGCGTAGATGTTGGGATACAAGTACTTTTTTTTTTACAGGCGACGAATGCAGAGAGAGCGATTCCTTAAAAAACGTTTTCAAGTCCTGAAGATATTTCTGTTTATTTATGTGTCGACACAAGAACAGTTTAAGAGCAATTGAGGCTCAAATTGTCGTAAAGATTAAGAACATTGAGTCTCAGCCAACATTTGATGGTTCTTATAAAACTAAAAAGCGTTGGAAACTAAAACCAAAGGAGGAAAAACTGCCCAGCAAGTTGAAGCGAACAATTGTTCTCAATAGCTTATCTTCCAGATCTAAACGATTGCATGTACGTATGTTTCAAAACATGTGAACAATGGGAGTACAGATCTCGTATCTACGAATCCAAAATAGGGTAAAAGAACTTTTAAGTTAAATTAGTCTTCGTGAAGAGAAATATAAATTCATAGTCTGGCGACACGCTACATAATTGTCTGCTTCCACGCAGTATTGTGGTTTACTTGTAAAATGTATGTGTTCTTCATAACTGTCTTGAACAAATTATGGCATCTTTAACATAAAGTTTGCAGGAGCCAAAGTATGGAATTTACTTGATGCAGACTTGAAAACACTATCCATTAAGACTTTCAAGGCCAGATTAAAAGAAAATTGTATTTTAAACTATTGAAACAACCAGTCAGATTCCAAACTTGTAAGAAAAACAAACAAACTACCAGTACACTTTAAAATTATCGATCCATTATTTTTCTTAATTGTTCTTGTTCTTGTATATTTTGTTTTTGTAAGTTACTGATTGCATCACACCGTATTATTCACCTTGTATTGATTTGTTTTCTTTTCACTTTGTTCTGTTTTTCCCCTCATATACTGATCCAACATATCCAATCAAAATAAAGTTCTGGTTGCCCGGCTCGTATAGCCCTAATGATTATTCCAGGTAATCAGCACCTATCTATTTCTCAACCAAAAATTGTACTTTACTATTTTAAAACAAATGAGGTGAATAATCGTATATTGTTGTTGTTGTTGCACTGCTAATACTTTTCTTGATATTTCTAAGCTATGCGGTCATTCTTAATGATGCACAAAAATTCACTTACACATCACTGATTTATTGTCTTGTTGTTACCATGATACACCATGAAATATATTTGCCTAACAAAACAATTGTTAACTACGCGGCTGATATCTAGCGTGGTTGGCGACGTCAGTAAGATCTCTGACTCCCAACCACAAGGTCCAAGGTTCAATCCTCGGCCTTCCCGAGGGTTGTATTTGCGTGACTTTCTTTCACCACACCGTCCGTGGACAGGGATGTTAAGTCGTTGGTCTAGTCTCTCGACGTTCTATCGGGGGACTTAAAAGAACCCATGCACTTGTCGATAAGAGTGGGCTAATGCCGGTGTTGTGGTCTGTCACCTTATCTCCACTGATATATGTTACTGGATCCTAGTATTGTAATGCGCATTTGAACATACACATGGAAAAGGCGCAATATGAATCCATTCCATTACCATTTATACTGGTCTTTTCAGCCAGACTCTTCTGCTATTTATTTATCTGTGCCATATAATTATGTATATATATTCTATACGGCTGGGTGCATGCTGGATAAATATCAGTAAAAACATAAAAAACAAAGTTTCAAAGCTTGCTTCATATGACGCGCATCCTCAGGACATAATTTCGTGCTACACGTGGTACATACGCGGTATTCCTTGCAAAGCTCTCCATAGTTTATATCTGAGTAACATTACTTCTAAGTTAGAGTCTCTCTCAGTAATTCTCACAACACTGAATGGAATTCTCGCATTCTGATTGGCTGAAAAGCCTGGTATATATGAGTACATACCACAGTTTCATTTGTGTGATATCTCGCACGTCGCTTTTAAACAACGATGGACAACTGTAGTTGTAAAACACAACTTTACGATAGACTTCCGTGGTATGTACTCTTATATATATAAATCTATACCACTTCTTATCGTCATCTCACTGTCAAAATTTGCTGTGGATTCACTCTGCTCGCGCCTCATGACTCCACAACATATTGACAAGTCGATGACGTAAGAGTGCATACCATTCGTAAACTTGCTAAATATATCTATGAGCTAGAATGAGTGTTTCTTCCTAAAATGACGATAAGACATATGCAGTAGTTGGCGATATTCTTCTTAACGGAATTTGTCCCAGCTCATAACACTCTTTATACAGAACGATTATTTGTAGCACCAATTCAAGCAAAAATGATACCTAATTGTTTTTTCAAAAAAATAAAATGTATTTAGACAGTAGTATCATTAAGCTGATTGTATTTGAATAATCCTTTGCAACCGGAACTCTTCTGTTTTAAGTGGTCTTCTATATTTATGAAGAACTGCGTTCCTTATTTTTAAACAAATTCTACTGTTTCCCAACTTGTTTGTAATTTCCTCTGCGGTAATCCAAAATACAGAAGGATATAATTAGCTAAAGCGGATTATTCTAACGACCACGTTTCAGTTTCATTTCGGTTGTAACGAGTCTTGGATGGAAGATCGATATCGCTAATTAATTGTTGCCTATATTGGAGGGTGTTATTTCGCTATATATCATGCTTAACGGATTACATTGTCGATCATTACAGTGGGAAATATAATGACTATTGCCATGTAGAACTTTTAATCAACATACCTGGAAATTAGTTTTCTTGTATTGCAGTATTATCCCAGGCTCAGCTTCAACTCACTTGATCCGGCACAAAAGACAAAACTGTGGCCAGTGTAGTTGTGTATAACTCTCACGATTTCCCCGTGAAGCAGATAACCTAATGGATACTTTGGTCCGTGTACGCTCTCGACCCAACAACTTACTCTCTAGGGTGTTTGACTTCTTTGGTTCTGGATGTCAAACGTTAAGATTAATTTGTGTGCTTAGTGTAAACAGAGGAAGATTACAATTTCTCATTTCAGGGCCTAATAACAATGAATAGAATTAAATTAAACTTTTATCTTCGAAAACATGTTGGCAGATTGATTAGGAATAATAATGGTTTCGCGTTAGCATGGAGATCCTTGTTTCTTTGAAATATGCTTTGTGTTAATAGGCGCACAATGGCTTCTACAATAAGAGATATCAGCACGTACGCATAGATGTTAATGGGTAATATGTAAACGGGGTTGTGTTTTGATGAAGAAAATAATTGAAACTCAGCAAAGTGTGTTGACACATATCCCTCTTGTACACTTCTCGAATATACGATAAAATAAGGCGCGCTGATAGGTGCGAAAAACAGTTTCTGGCCTATCGTAAAACGGACATTAATCGGTACTTCACCCTTTCAGCCCCAAGATCTGATTATCAACATCTATCTTCTCCTAACAATGTCAATACAAAAGACAGTAGTTTGATACTGAGAGTAAAGAAACTGATGATAAACAGCCAATATTTGAAGATGAACTGACAAATTCTCCCAACATGTTTATAAGAAATGTATTGAGACTAGTAAGGAGAGTTTAGCACTATGTCATTTGACTTGTTTGGGGCTGAAAGGGTTAAGCTCAGAATTTAAATCTCCAAAAAATTAAATATCAAATATACTTTGGATGCCGAGGCGATACCTTGATCAGCAGAAAACTAATATTTTCGTTAATATCTCCAGCCTTGTCAACATATTGCACTACAGTAACAGAAAACAAAAAGCTTACAGTTTGGTCATACCATTACCAGTTATTGAAAATTAATGAAAAAAACAGCCTTGAGGTTTCCCCCCCATGTCGCGCGCCATTGTAATTATCACACGTTTTTCCATATCCTTAATTATCGTCGAACCTTCTCCACAGGTCGTCTATTCTCTCTAGCTTTCTTGTTATGATCAGTGATACTACATATCGGATTATATTTACATGTTTTGTTTATGTCTACATCGATTAAAGCTATCTTATTGAGCAATATAGTATGTAATATGGCTGGATATGTTTGCGAGTCCTGCAGCATTTTGACGAGCCCGTAAGGCGAGTAAAACACAAATGACATTTACACGTTTTGTTTATGTCTACATCAATTAAAGCGTTGCCCAGTCCCTGTACGGCTTCTTCGCTTTGGCCGCTGCCTTTGATTAGGGCCTGGGTACGACCGATTTTGGTGACGTTACCGAAATAAATGGCTGGGAGAATCTCTCACAGAGATCACTGCGGTTACGTCACCGAAATCAGTCTGACCGCGTGTCAGTGAGAAAAAGAGGCCTAGTAACTAGGCAAAATTAAAGCTATCTTATTGAACAATATAGCGTGTAATATGGCTGGATATTTTTGCGAGTACTGCAGCAGTTTGACGAGCCCGAAATGCGAGTAAAACACAAATGCCAAGTACAAATATCCAGCATTATTACACGCGATACTGTTCAATAATAGATTTATTACACGCGATACTGTTCAATAATAGATTTATTATCACAATTGCATTCAGAATGTTCCGAGCCTCAAAATTCCCTGGTTTACTACTTTACTTCTTACGATACTTTTTTCGGGGGAGGTGTGGGGGCGCATTATCGGTGGGAGGTTAAGGTTGTTTTCCACATAGACGTAAGATGCACCAAACAGATTTTAAACACGCGTATAAAGTGTTTACAAAGTTTATTACAAATTGCGACAGTGTGTTATTACAAATTGCGACAGCTCAGTTTATTACAAATTGCGACAAAGTTTTATTACAAATTGCGACAGATATTACGAATTGCGATGACCGTTATTACAAATTGTGACAGGTATTACAAACTGCGACCTTATTACAAATTGCGACAGAACAGTGCGTTTGTTTGCGACGTGTTATGTCGATATGGAAAACAACCTTTATATCAGAAGCTTGAAATATTTCGATTGGCAAGTAGTAGTATTAAAGATGCAAGACAATAACACTTATTATATATCTGAGATATTTTCTGACCTCGTAGATTCAATAACATTGGCTGTTAGTTAGCACTTCTTGTTTACACACAACAAATTTGCACAGCAAGTTTGGATCGGAGAATATTTCATAGGAAATGTTTCAGATTACACTACTTGTTACCTGATAGAAGATTGATAGCTTGGATGATTGTCAGGTCTAAGCATTCAATATCTATGTTTTGGCATAAATTGTTGAGCAACTCAGGGGAGTCGCTAGGAATTTGTAAAGGAGGATATAATTGGCCCAGCTATAGTGTGGCCAGACGAATTTTAATTCTAGATATAAGAGCTTTGTATGAGACTTGGGACTGAAAAGGGGGTTTGTTCGCACCTAACCAAACCCCCATTTATTTATTTCATATAGTTTTCTCACCTTTTCTTTTACTTGCTGGAGAAATTATTGCTGGTAGCTAATTCAATGTGCGAATTGTTTTTAATTCTTGTATTGTCGCCCATAAAAAACTGGTATTGAGGCTATTTCATAATTATAGCTATGTCACCGGGCAGTCAAATATTTTTCCATTTTCTTATAATTTATACAAAATGTAATAGTTAAAAAAAGTTACAGTTATCATTCTATAGAGACCATGATCAAAATCGTGACAATTTTTCAAAATTGAGTTTAACAATGTTATCTCAGAGCGTATTTCATTAGCCAGGCCAGGCCGGTCCAGGACAGTTATGAGAGGGTGTCAATGGAGTTAGCCGTCAAACGGGTTAAAATTGTCTAAAATTTTCCCTCAACCGTCGAAAAAGTTATGTTTTCCGTCAAAATTTGTTGATTTAAATGAATGTAAGCATTAGAATGGACCCCACGCAGTGCATTAAATTTTTTTTAAAAATAACGAATTTGGCATTGGTTGAATTCGCGTGGTGTAATGAATCAGTCACCAGAACGACGATTATAGAGAGATTTCGGATCTATAACCGCTTACAATCACTTTAAGATCAACCGTCAAGAAGCAAATTTTTACCATAAACCGTCCGAGCACACCTCATTGAGTTATGGCGGGAAAACACTCGCGCCTGCCGTGACTTGACCGTACCACTAACTTGAGTGGGCCAGAATAAGTCTTTTGGGCCGACAAGACCTGGCGAATGAAAACTACAATAAAGGACTCTTCTCTTCTTGTCATCTCATAACGTACCGTCAGCTACAGTAATATCAGTTAGTGTTGTTGCTGGCCTATCTCAATGCGTGAGATAAATTGAAAGCATTAGACAGTGTAAGTTATCGACCAAAACATCTGTCTTGAACAGCTTCCATCATGCGTTATTGATGCGGCCTGAAGACAAGGTTGACATTATGTCAATCCAGCACCATTGTGTGTCCAGGTTAGTATATATATTTTGTTCTTTGAAGATGTGGTTTATAAACATGATAATATGGCCTATAAAACTTGACCTAACTTTAACATCGTAGGAACGTGACTTGTAACACGTGACCTGTAACACGTGACCTGTAACATTTGACCTGCAACAGATGACGAACATAGCACGACGAAGAAACCCACATAATTAAATAATTATTTAACTGTTTTCAGCACTACTACGGGAAACGTGTTTATTTTTCCGTGCGTCTAGTTTCCACACCACTTGCTTGAAGACGAGGGCTTCATTTTGACGCTTTGGTCGCCGGTAACAGAGCTCAATTAGTCAGTATGGCAATTGTCGTGGCAGTTACCAAGGCACCAGGGACTTTAAGAAATTAACCAGTTCGGCAACGGCTACGACGACAGTAGAAAACAAAATGTTTAATTACAAAATACCATAAACCGCACGTGGGAATGCACCAAGCTGACCTGTTCGTCGTCTTCTGTACAAAACACGAACGCCGTAATATGAATTGCCCGTTGTTAGTTTGGCCTGAACACGAGAGACTCTGGCTCCTACAATTTATATTCCTTCACACAAGGAACAACAAAAATGGATGGATGACGTATATAGACAAATAGAAAACACGAGAAAGTTGAATTTCATCAGCCGTCGTCGTAGCAGCTGTTGCCGTCCTGGTTTCTGAAAGTCCCTACTGATGCGACGATTATTAACGGACACCACGCTATAATTAGCAACGCGCTGGCAATGCACTTGTTTGATGATCTGCATGACCATTGTTAAGGGGAGAAAGAACTTGTGCGATGACAATAAACAGAAAAAAAAGCAATTTTCTGACGACTACAAAATGAAGAACGTTTCTTCTTGACCAATGACACTTATCTATGCTTGCATGCAAGTAGAAGAAAGAACGCTCTTGATTGATTATCACAAATGAAAAATGCACTTTCTTGAGGAGTGCGACTTGTCTGTCTCTTGTAGGTAGAAGGATTGAACACTCTTGATTGATTATGAGAAAAGGAAGAGCGTATTGTCGTGACCAAAAGACGTAATAACGATATGACTTATAGACTATATAGAAACAAAGTGAGAATTAGAACACAGTTTCATAGCATGGCGGCGTTGCCATTGTGTTGGCTGACCAGATGATACGTGTTTCCGTTAGGATAATGTGGCACCCGTCCATTCGTACTTGGTCCTTTGCGTTTGAACTTGCTTTTGACAATGTTTAGGTTACTCGGACTATGCCGATGCTGTTCTCGTTCACTGTTGTTCGGCTGACGTTGGTACAACGGTTGGCGGTCACCAGAATTAGAAGGTAGATTGTTGCCAAGGGCAACCAGTGGAAGATCGTTCGCTGCCATGGGAATAAACCTGAAATATCTCAGGAACGCAATGGCTGGGATCCAAAACACTGACACCATAGTCAGGCATATGGCACAGAACACAGCCCAGGAGGGGTAGGGAGTCACAACTTGCTCGCCCTGTAAACAAAAGAACTACGTTAATGAACCAGTGAATTGCATTGTCACAACTATTACTCGCTTTACTTGGCTAGAACTACAAGCGCAGGCGATTCTCTTTGATTGGCCAGATGTGCAAACGTATGCAATATTAGTAAAGTCGAACGCAGAACACTAAATATTACAGAACATAATAAAATCTCATAGATTTGCTGTAATTTTACCTTGAAAATGTTTATTAGCACGATTTGTTTGGCATCAATTACAAGATATGAAGTCACCTATAGTTAGTGTTAAACGTTGACAATATAACGAGCATACAGCTAGTTATACATAAGTGTGGGGCCCTCAAAGAGAAAACTTTCAAAGTAAGGAAGCTTGAAAGACTTTGATGATCTTCTAAAATAGATTAGCTTGAGATTGGGATATAACAGTTGATAATATGATATATATGTTTTTACAGCACGTGAGGGTGGATGTTTGGTGAGTAAGGTTGATAAACCAACATGGCGGCTATGACATCAAGTTCAAACCTTCTGCATAAATATACATTTGACTATCACGTCTTTCCATATGCATTTCACCTTATCTTTGTCCCAGAGCCTGTAGGACGGAACGGTTTCCGACATGCCTTTGATGCTCATGAACAGCACCGTCAGTATAGCCAGAGGGGAGATGACCTTCCAACACCATTTCCAGATAAATCGTGGCGGCTTGTTTGTCATGTACTTGATATCTTCACTGAACCTACGAAAGGTTCAAAGGTTTACTAATGTACCTTACCTATCTTTACCATAGACAAAAGATACAACAATACACTCAACAGGGAGATTATAATTGAGGAGGATCCAGTACTTACTTATCATTCCCATAGACAAAGGATATAGCAATACACTCGACCAGCGCGATAATTAACAGCGGAATGCCACTGCAGTATCCATCCACGAGCTGTAACCAGTATTCACCCGAATATTGCACCTGCATGAAGCCCAGGATACATAACATAAAACAGATAATGCCTGTAAGATAAAGCAAACCCGCATATCAGTAATATTAATATGTTGTTATGGCTGCTGTAGGGGCATTATAAACTATGTGAAAATGATTGTTAAGGTAGTGGAAGTCGAATCATGACCTCCAACCGATACGACTAAAATCGACTCGTTAACATCATACATATACTAGCAACGAAATCCATGTGACATCTACTGCGCTATTAGACAAAACATTGTCCGATCCAACTGATCTACCATTAATATGGAAGCAACACCTAAATGTGCTGCAAGTTCAAACGATGCGACAATAGATTCCGCTACGAGCTTCTTTTTAGCATGGGGGTTAACTCCGAGCCAAAACTAGCTCAAAATGGCTCGCCCAAAACTGCGCAGAAAACACAAGTACATAGTGCAATTGAGGTAAGTTAACTTTATTTCCCTATTTACGGTAAAATTCTAGCATTTCGAGCAATCGATTGAGTTCCCATATAAACTCTTATAAATCGTATCGCCATGTAAAATATATACTACTCGACTTTTGAGCTTGGGTTGCCTGTGGTATATCTAATGATAATAGAAATTGCTCAACATGGTTGGACTCGACGTTTGTATTAGTTTAACGTAATCTACGCAATGTTATACAATACTATGCTACTTTGTGTTACTTTACATGTGATCTGCTCCCGCGTGTGCGTTTGCGTGCGTGTGCGTGCGTGTGCTCGCGCTTGTGCTATCATCCCGCTTGTGCGTGCGCTCGTGTTTGCGCGCGTGTGCTATCATCCCGCTTGTGCGTGCGCTCGTGTTTGCGCGTGTGTGTGCGTGTGTTCACGGGTGTGCTATCATCCCGCTTGTGCGTGCGCTCGTGTTTGCGCGCGCGTGTGTGTGTGTACTCGCGCTTGTGCTTGTGGTCGTACTCGTGCTCGTTCTTGTGCTTGTTTTATTATTTTATTCATTACCCACCTGATAAGACTTCCTTATTCAAGCTCGGGAGAAGTTTCATGTCAATTATGGGCGTGACCACGCCCTCCAGCATGCCAAACTCTGTGTCAATCCCAATGGTGATCAGCATGAGGAAAAACATGACCGCCCACAGGGTTGAGAACGGCATCTTATTGATGGCATCCGTGAAGATAATGAATGCTAGTCCTTGACCGCCTGGTACCTGATAACAAGCATAATTATTCTGTTTTGAGACCGAGTATATATGCCATCAACGTAACGCAACGTAGCTTAAGGTAACGTAACGTAACGTTGCGGAATGTTACATATTCGACTTTTGCAACGTACATTTCTGACAACTTAAATTCTACAATATCCAACAACAACATATTTTGACCTTTGGCGCAACTTCGACCAGTGGCGTCACTTCAATTTCGATCCGCATACATTAATAAAATTACATATAAACACACATTTCTACATCATTAACTCTCTTGCTCTGACGAAGGGCTAACGCTCGAAACGTCAGCTCAAACCTACCACCCTCACGGCGAACAGCATAACATCAACTTCTACTGTTGATTAAATATATGTAAACAGCGCCCGGCTTGAGCACTTGGAAAGTGGCGCTTTATAAATTTTATTATTATTATTATTATTATTATTAAATCAATCTTGATTTGACCTACTCGCCGACGTAGAATCCCAAGTTTTTTTCAAAACTAGTCCACCACCGATTGTTTTCACTGTTTGTCAATTAACTATTTTAGATTACGGTATATAAACAAAACTATTGTTGTTTGGTTTCTCTATGGAATATGGAATTTCTTCACCTTCGGGAAGAACATGTCCCAGGGCCGTCGGCGACGGGTAACATTGTTTCCGATAACAAATAATATTGTTTTTAAATCAATCACAACCAGTGTATTATTTAAATAATTTAACTATTCACATAACTTTTTCTAACAGCTATTCTGTCCCACAAACCTCTTTTAGGAACTTTTGCTTACTGCACAGCAGTAAGGACCCGTTGGTCAGGGAAGACACATTCGCAACAAGATCCATATAATTCATATCATCATCGTGAACTGTCAGCTGTCCATTCTGTACAAACAAAGAACCGTTCAAATGCCCAATCATCTGTGCCTTTTGAGTCTCCACACAAGCGTCCATCTTGTACTGCGCTTGGAAGCCAATAAAACAAAACACCACCACACTGGCGTAGATGGACGTGGCGCAGTTGATGAAGCAGACGATAATTGCGTCACGGGTGGAGTCGTTCTTGATCGGGTTGTAACTTGAAAACGCGATGAGCGACCCATACGCCACGCCCAGCGAGTAGAATATTTGGGTTGCAGCATCGTACCACACGCTGAACTCTGTCAAACGATTGAACTGGAAACAAGACAAACGAGTAGACATAATGGTGAGATGTTACGACTAGAATGAAACCGTTACATATTATTATATATTGATGCAATAAATACAAATTAACGAAAAGGAAACGTGCCTGTTTTTCTCATGGGTTTTCATATGATAAAAAGAAACTTACATAGCTGTTTGAAGATACGCTTTTATCTTCTCGTGTCGAATTTTGCAGCACAGTCGTTCGCCGCGCTCTCTTGTGTATGACTACATTTGACCCTCCAAAATCAAATCTGTATCTTCCCACAGCCATGTAAGATTTAGGAGCAGAATAGAAGTGATAATACACGTGCGTTTAGATGTCATTTTGAAACCTATGTGTTTGATAGCAGCTTTCCAAATGTCATGCAAAAATGTTCTGAGAATTTTCCGAAGATTTCCTTGATATATTTATTGGAATATGTATTAGTAAGTAGTGTATTAGCTAAGTTTAAGTTATTTTTAATACATTAGGTATAAAATTGTCTTTAAAAAGCTCTCTTGGGGAAAAAGTCAATAAATATGTAGGCATACTGATCTATGCATATATGTGTGTATGTATATATTTGTGAACATTGATGTCTTCGCTCAATTGTGAGAGAGATATGATCAACACACGAAGACACGAAGATACAAATCGTATCCCAGCAAGTCATGCCATATGATATACCACGTGCTAATTGACTAGTACGTGAAGCCTACCTCTGGTATGAACAGGAGGGCCAGACCATCCTGAAATCCCTTAAGGTGCACCCCGCAGAAGAAGAAAACGATCAAGAGCACCAAGGGGAGAATTGCCGTCACATACACGATCTGGAAAATATGAACAATAACCAAATGAATGTTACCGTCAACATAATATTCTGTATTCTAACATTGCTCTCGACTATGCTTTTGTAGTAAGCATCTAGTTCAGGGCAGGCTGGCTGTGTGCAATAGAATATACCACGACCGGGTTGCAAACCAAATAGAGTAGATAAACTAAAGTGTAATATGGAAAGGATAAGATTGGAGTTCAATGAACTGGCAAAACATCTTGCCCTATCTTGCCCTATCTTGCCCTATCTTGCCCTATCTTGCCCTATCTTGCCCTATTTCACTATTACCTCATAGATGTTTTCACTGTAATAAATAGAAAGTGATTTCGTTTGTTATAATAATGATAATAATAATAATAATAATAATAATAATAACGGTTCTTAGAACGCATTATTGCAGGCCTCAATGCGTTTACAGAT
>JANUFV010170976.1:1424-13072 GCA_024757865.1 Epizoanthus scotinus | reverse complement strand
TCCCTTTCCTTCCATTATCTTCCCTTTGCTTCTATTCCCTTCCCTTCGTTTGCATTCCTTTCCTTTCACTTGCATTCCCTTCTTTTCGCTTGCATTCCCTTCCCTTCGCTTCGCTTCCATTCCCTTCCCTTTCCTTCCATTATCTTCTTTTTGCTTGTATTCCCTTCCCTTCGTTTGCATTCCTTTCCTTTTGCTTGTATTCTCTTCTTTTCGCTTGCATTCCCTTCCCTTCGCTTCGCTTCCATTCCCTTCGCTTGCATTCCCTTCCCTTAGCTTGCATTCCCTTCCCTTCGCTTGCATTCCCTTCCCTTCGCTTCCATTTCATTTCATTCCATTCCATTCCATTCCCTTCCCTTGCATTCCCTTCCCTTCGCTTGCATTCTCTTCCCTGCGCTTGCCTGCGATCCAATTCCCTTCCCTTCGCTTCCATTCCCTTCGCTTCCATTCCATTCCCTTACCTTCGCTTCCATTTTCTTCCCTTCCCTTCGCTTCAATTCAGCCTTGCTCGAGCTCTCAGCCTCACAGAATCAAACTAATATATGACCGCTATTTGCCGCTATGTGAGCGGCGTCTTTGACTTATTTGATCTTTGAAATGTTAATTTGTGAAGTGTCCAGAAGTTGACTGTAGCTGGCGTGCACCGGACACTGCACACACAAGTCTGGTCCACTGTTGATACCAGGCCAACACGAGGACAGTAAAAGAAGGAATCTAATGTACACGCGAGACATTTCTGATCATAACTTGATTTAGGTTTCAGTTTCCAAGTCGTGACCTGACACAATTAGACATTGTTAGTATTATTGTCGCCTCGGCTTTGGAGTTTACAGATAATAGAAGATCCGAATGTGTCGTGATCAGGGATTAATGACGACAAGTTCAGGAAATTGGGCTTGTCAAGGCACCTCCTCATTATCGCTAATCTTGATCCACATAGACAAAACAGAACAAGGCACAACATTACAAGCAAACCACAGAGATTTTGAGCACAATTCAGTAAAAAGTCAAAGAGCAGAAAGACAAAACACGCGCTTACAGCTGCTGAAACTAGTCAAACTACAAGAAAGAGACAACATTTCTGCTTAAGACATGCTCTGAAACTGGAGCCGTGGACGGTAGTGTTTGGTGTTTATATTCATTTCCTGGAGCTGAACAGTTCAAATTTAATTTGAAGACACGTCTGGCGACTAACGCGCTTGTCTTCATATATTAAGCTCAAATAACCGAACTGTTACAATGCGTAATTCCATGAGTGAGCCGGGGTTGAGTCTAGTGTCCGAATGCGAAGCCCCACGGCGAAAACAGGAAAGGATTCTACAGTGGCCATACGGCTGCACTCCACCACACGGTAAGAGAATGGATTGATTGTATAGTGCTACTCTGAGAGACACGGCCAGAGGTTAATGGCCCTCAGAGGCAGTGCACTGCATGTTACACTGGATTAGTCGTGAGTAGTGAGTACATGTATTAAACTTACTTAGTGGAAGTCATTCTCACAATTCTCTTCTTCCTAATTGAAACCTTTTATAGTAATGAAAAGTGTCCGATTAGATGAGAAAACTATAAAATTTTAAAAACTGCAACATATATTAAAATAGCCGAGCCTTCGAACAGTAGTCTGACAATTCTTGCCCAGTGCGAATGGCTTTATTCAATTAAAGATTTACAGTCAGTGACAGCGACAGTTTACCAATACTACAAACTATACCATGCAATGACACATGTACACACACACCACTTATCTAGGAAGACACAGCTGAGGTCTTGAGTTGTGGCTAGATTTTAGGAGGGAGGCCAGGGGGGTGCAAGCGAACAGGATATATAGTCAGTCCTGGGGAACGTTGAAACGCAACCAAGGCGGTCTATAACTAGTGCCACCCAGCTTATCAGTTATCGGCTGTTTCTTCACTGAGGCGGATGTATTATCATTTTATAAGCAAGGATAAGTTCTGCAATTATTTTGATCTGACAGCTAAAGATAAGTGAAAGTTGAAGAATGAAGTCGAATAGATTTATAGTATACACAATCGGTAGGGACTAGTCAGTCTACTGATATTGTGGCTTGTTCGCGGTTATTTCGATTCTAAACGTCTGTGGAGGATGTGTAACTAGCTATGTGCAGCTCAGTACTATGAAGTATAACCAGTTACAACTTTGCATCTACTCATAGCGTGTTGACGAATTCAACAGATGTATCGGGTCGCGGACAGTAGCTAGAGCCAAGGTCATCAGATCAACCGAAAGGAGTATATAATGTTTACATGAGGGGGGTCAGCAATTAATAGGACCATTATTAGTGTTTTTATCAACCTGAAGAAAAATATTATCAGTAAAACATTGACTTATACTTGACTCATTTCGTGGCAATCATTGTATCAATGGCTGGCTATGCGTGATGGCAGTCTGTGGTCAAGCATACGTAGCCCAATTCTTGATTATAAACTGAATCGTGTTTCATGCAGCCAAACTGAAAACATACATTTATCATTACAATTAATAAAATCGAAGTTTGCAAAATGTTATTATACATGCATGGTTGAAATAGTTTATAATATTTTTTTAAATGCTTTTATTATGTCTTTATTATAAAAATGTCAATTATACATGGGTGGTACATGTAGGTGTTATCTTCTGTTCTTCTAGTCTTATTATGATTCTAATTGAAAACGCCTCATCATTTCCTGTGGATTAAACGTTTCCTCCAAGTTAACCGACAGTTCATTGCTCACACGAATACGAAAGATATCCTTTGACTTCGAAACTGAAAACGTTAGTTACAATGTGATTACGGTGGCGTTTTTTTTCAATTTCATTTTCTCTGGGAAATAGAGCAGCAGTATTACTCTTGACTACTTAAGTCAACTCGTGAAACTCCGTGCGTACCACTGCGATATTTCTGCTATGATTTTGTCTATTTGCGGGAATTGGTTGAACCGACAACGTGAATGCCACGATGTCAACAGCTGGAGCTGGCAAAACTGTCGCATATACAAACGGAAACGTATCCACTTTGCCTTCAGACTGGAATGCCCGGAATTCACTAGTTTACCAGTCTTCGAAGATAGAAGAGAATGTTCTGGCTGCGGTTTTACCACACGCGGTTGATATCAAACATTTTCTGCGATCGGCGTTTGTGTTTCCATCACATCTCGTAAAATCAACGAGGTATAAGCACAAGAGCTGAGAGTTGCACGAAATTCTGTCTTATTCGCGATGCTCGGTTCGTAGTGTATCATGGGTAGTCCCAGTGCCCCTGGGTAGACTGAAATGATGCTCCGCGGGAGCCAGTGTAAGTGGTGTGGGTGGTGTAGTCAAAGTAGTGTAAGTGGTGTGGGTGGGGTAGAGGAGGCGTGACATGCCCGGACTTGCGTGACAGGCTTTCTAGTCTTACGGCACTGTTTTGCAATTATCGGCCAATATCCAACCTTACTTGTATTTCAAAGACATGTGAAAGAGCCGTCGCATTACACCTTTTAAATCACTAATTGAACTACTATGAAGATGACCTGTTGGAGCCCTTCCACTGACATCCAGTTAGCTTACAAGGTCGGACATAGCGCTGAACCGCACTCATTAGAGTGCAAAACGATATCTCACGTGCATTTGATGAGAACAAGTGTGTTATTCTACTGATGCAGTAATGCTTGACTTGTCTGCAACATACACGACACCTTGGACCATCAGATTCGTCTGGAAAGTCTAAAAACACGCTTTGACATTGAAGGCAATGAAGTTACATATGGTTAACATCATACAGTACACACAGGGCGGAAACCAGTTGTCACTATTGACAACGAACGCTCTTTCAGTCGTGTTTCAAAGCCCCCGGGGTTCCCTAAGGTTTCGTACTTATGACTCTTGTGAGTTCATGTGTAAAATATATAATAGTATATGGTGTATGTAATACGACTCTACTGATAGACGTATCTACATGATGATTGGTTTGCAGGAAACAGACTTGATAACAAAGTGTGGAAACTCAAACAACGAAAGACGAGAAAACTCTCAAGATCGTATAGTCTCCCTACTACCATTATTGATACAAAGAACTACGACGAGAGAGTGCGGTCTCCCACTGCGGAGAGCGTGTTAAGGGGTTAGTCAGTAATTATGGTGTTATATTGGATAGTGCTTGAAGCGAAATCTATTTAACCTAAACTCCTTTTTTTTAAAGCTTTTTTGTCAATTACATACTTTAGTTCAATCGACCCATCAACGCCTCGTTAATGATAAATTAGATGCGCATTTCTGATCTTGAGCTTGCATGGCAAGCGGACCAAATCCTCTGGGTGTACAAACGTTTATATAGCTTTTAACAGTTCGTTTGCAGCGCAGGATTTGGATACGCGCATTTTTATAAGAACATTTTTATAAGAACAACGAGCCTGAAATTTACCTAAATATTGAGAACAACAACGTAAGAACAATCGAGGCTTAGATTGTAAGATTGTAACTATTTCTCGAAGCTCTTGACACAGTAAAATACATTGCTTGTCCAGAAACCAGTGCAGATGTTAAGATACAAATGCGAATGCAGAATTAACAAGCGATATTTTTTAAAACTCTAAAAGTCTTTTTATGTGTCGACGCAAGAAAAGTTTATAAACAATTGAGGCTCGAATTGTCGAAACATTTTAAAAGAACAATGAGTCTCAACCAAAATTTACTGGTTCTTATAAAAGGAAGCGTGTAGTTTTATAACTCCCCAATAACTGTATCTTTAACCACACAGCCGCACTGTTATGTTAACAAGTGATACGGGATTCAGTGGCAACACCTTCTCATCGCTTGTCTTTATCCCGTGCAAATCCGTCTCAGTGGAGTCCTGGAATACTTCAGTTAACCTGATTGTGAACTTGCTAAATTCATCCAAGTGTCATCTGTTCTTTCGACCCTGTATATCCGGGATCTATATGTCTGTTAGCAACTGCATTCTTTTATTACCTAAAGCCTCTGAACAAATGTCATTATTAGTAGCTTCTAATTGCAGTCCTTCGGCCATTTTCAATTTCCGCTCGCAGCTCGCAGTAACAGTAATTAAATCAATCCTTTAAAAGACAGTCCCTCGGGGAACCATATCACATCATTAATAGTTCAATATGCAATTTCCATGGTCAAGTGTCAAAGCATTTTGTTTTTGTGACACCCGCCAATGATCTATTTGTTGAGCGGTACACAGTGTGTGGTTATTTCACCTGCCCAAGCCTTTATCCCGAGTTTGTGCCGGCTGTTTGCACCTCTTTGTCCACGCGTGTAAAGCTGTACCTCATTTGCATGATCAATGTGCGTGTCTGATTTATGCATAGGACTGAGTTTGATTTTAAAACCAAATTCAGATGCATGAGATTCCGTAACGATGAGTAACTGGCAGCGGGCAATATAACGACCCCAGTGACCTCGAACCACGCTATCTTGTCGAGTCTCGGCTGAAAACATGAGACAGCTTCAATTCTTCCTCGTTCAATGAACTGCTGTTGAACTATCCGCTACTCTGGGAGCTCTGTAAAAGCTGAACGACCGAAAGTTTTGCGCAAGGAGCACGCATTAAGCATAGATCTGTAACCAGAAGCGAAATCAGAAAGGTGAGAGTTCTGAATCGATGTGTTTATAACGGGGGTAGAATTAACACAAGTTTTAAACATGTCGACTGTGTTCACTTCATTATTTTAAAAATGACGGACACTGTGAAACAGCAATTTAGGCTCAAGAGGGTTTAGCCACGAATTCGTGAACCATTAAGTCAACAGTGATTAGTGCCTCTGCGTTCAGTTTTTAATGTGTCTTTTGTTTCTCACGTCAGACAAAATTGAGGCTTGCGAGTTTGAGCTCGTGTTGAGTAGTCTTACATACCTCGAACAAATCACTGCTTTTAATTACGGAAATTATTTGCCAGATTTGTTCAGAACTGGAGAGATTATACTTAACATAATCTTTATTTACAACTTCTAGGGGAGGGATTTGGATATGAATAAAGTACATTCGAATTCCACCACAGTCCAAGCGTGACGGGATCTGTGTGTATAAGCGACCAGAAATGAGTTCTGCCCCAAAATAATG
Source organism: Epizoanthus scotinus (assembly GCA_024757865.1). Taxonomy (NCBI): domain Eukaryota; kingdom Metazoa; phylum Cnidaria; class Anthozoa; order Zoantharia; family Epizoanthidae; genus Epizoanthus; species Epizoanthus scotinus. The sequence goes on along the minus strand of JANUFV010170976.1, from coordinate 7,015 downwards.
GATTACAGTTCAACATCAGTTGAATAATCGTGATTGAAGATATGTTCGTTCAACGTATTATCTGCATCTTTAATGTAATGTTCAGTTCCATCAACGTTCGAGTGTTAATACATGTGTTGTGAACGAATTGATGTGGAGTAAAAGTCCGTTTCGACTCACAAAACATTTGTTGCTGAAAAATGCAAATACGGGACCTTGAGCCATATTGGCTTATTGAAAATAGCAATATTGCTCCGTGTTTTTCAACATGCATACGGTGTCAGCACTAACGTGACATCTCCCTCTGTACTTTGTATATATGTATCTATATCAGAGTATGTCTCGCTTGCCTTTGTGTCTCTGATGCTCAGAGTCATTCACAGCAGACATTCACAGTCGTGTTTCATGCCCTGTAACTTTCGTGAGAAAATGTCCACACTGCGATCAGCGTACTTGACTTTCACAGCTCGCTAGTGGTTTAAGCTCAAACCTTCTTGACCTAAACTGACATTTGGTATATTTTACAGACGTGTTCGGTAGGTGCAGTCCGCGGCAGTATTGGCCTACTTTCGCTTATACCACGACATTTATATCACTTTTATAACATAGACCGTAATATATTTTTTGTTCCAAACGGAAGTATGCTCTGTATAATGGCTAGTCATTAATCATTGACTGGCCCTTGTGTTAGTACACAGAATATGCCTTACATATACAGTACAGGCTAGTAACGTCAGGCCCGCAAACACTAGGAAAACTTGTCCTGAGTGTCTGGGGTCGTGTTTCAGTGTAGGATAAATATAAATATAAACTATTTATATGTATTGAAAAAGTATCTGACTCGTACCCTAAAAGGTCAGCTGTTATCTCGCTGTTTCATCTGAACTGTTCTGTTTTATGTCCTCCCCGAGGGTGTTATTTTGTTAATAATCACCCACCCACCATGCGGAGGGTTTTGGAGTTGAACTTGCCTCCATTGTAAGATCTAAATTGTTATCTCTTTTGTCAGCAGTACGATCGCTTTCGAAGAAAGAAAGTGTCAGAAAAGTTAAATATATATATTATAATCTACAAAATATAATTATAAATTTTGGTACAATTCCAGAGGCTTTATGGAAATTTATAAAAGCCTGTTTGAAGGCTATTGAACTTGCAAGTATGGTTTTTCCAACTGTAGTAATCAATTTTGTTAGAACCTTCAATTTTTTAATTCTAATTTATAAAAGTAGTTGGCCGCACTCCTTTTCAACCCATTACAAAAGACAGTAGTTACTTGTGCTCCTGAATAATTAATCTACACCAGAAATTCGCACGTAAACAAGTCACAAACATGTCACTGATCCCATGTGACACTTAGCGCTTATTTATATTGCAGTTTTTAACCCAAGGCATTGCAAACTATGGATTATGAACTGAAATTGGTTCTATTGTAAGTTCTTTAAAAATCACAAAGCTTTCACATCTATTATTATCGATGGATTATTTCGATCCTTGCTATTGACTAATACTATGTGCCGACACACAGTGTTTTCGTCAAAGTTACCCGGCCCCCAGTGTTACTAATGTAAGCACGATATATTTACCGACCGGGCGATTATTTGATCAAAAATCATTACGCCACGTCCGGTGTGCAAATCACATTTGCTGATCGTACGCGCTCGTTTTGGAAATACACAAGTTGGTGTTAAAAATTAACTCTTAAATACGAGAATTTAATAGTTTCTTGGCTATTTCTGGAAAGTGACATTTAGTCTTGTTATTTTTCACAGATGGATCACCTATGTCAGTTGCTAGCCATCAGATAACACTCGCTACAATGTCCAAAAAAACGTCGACCGGCGCCGAGAAGAGCGAGAAAAGACCTTCCATAAGGCTCTTCCGCTCCGGTTCCCTTCTCACTCGGCGTTCAGATAAGAAGGAAAATGCGGTTGCCGAGAAGGCACGACGAACTACGAGCCTTTCGATTTCAGATGCCGAGAAACTGAGCTCACTTCATGATCAAAACTTGCAGTTGGTCGAGGAAAGGAAACTGGCTTTGGATGAATGCAACCGAATGATGCGCGAGCTGGAGGAGGCACATACGAAAGCTCGGGAAGCAGAGACAGAGGTCGAGAATTTAAAATCGTTGCTAACTTCTACCTACAGGAAGGAATTGTCTGATTCGTCGAACGCCGACAACAAGACTTCAGAATTTCTCTCAGGATTTCCAGACGAAACAGGTTTAAATCTCACAGAGGACGAGAAATTATCCGCAGCGATTATTTATCCATCGAAGGTCGTGCAACACGAGACAACTATTGAGGCCAACGTGTATGCGGTGAGCCATCATTCGAGCCCTTGTAAGGAGTGCGACAAGCTTAAACAGACTCGAATGAAGGCTGTAGTCGAAGCGATTGCTCTAAGAAAACACGCTCGACAATTAGCAGAGGCGCTTTCTGAAGGAGACGTTGGAAAAGAGAACTTAATGAACGAAATCGAGAAGAAGTTAACCGCTGCTTTGACAGAGAAAGAAGTAGCGCTTGAAGAGTTGGCTACGGTTATTGAGCAAAGGGACGCTTTAGTTTCTGAACGCGATAAGGCGCAGGAAGAGTGGGGAAAAGCGGCTTCGAAATGGGAAAAGACTCTAGATCAATTGGACTCGCTTATAAATGATTTGAACAAGGTAAGCATCAGAATTATCAATTTCATTTGAGTATTTTGTTTTGTGTTTTAAAATTCACAGGCCGGATTTTCAGGTAGAGACTGAGTTAAGTTTCGTATTAAACCATTTGGCATTTGTTGTGAAACTAAACGGATGATATATAGGTAATCCGCCGGTGGTCCAAACTAACATTTGAAAGAAATAATTGAATTTTTTTTTCTTTCCGCTACATGATTTTAAAATAACTTGAATATATTTACATTCTGTCCAACTCATCCATGTAAACATACTTTTAATTTATTTTATTTTATTTTATTAAAAATCAGTTAAAAATGAACAACCAGTTGATGTTTTATCACTGAACAGTTAGAAATTATGTTTTGTTATATTGCGGTTAGATTTGAACTAAAACTACCAGTTTGTAGGAGCAAAATAGGCCGCAACATTAATTATTCAACACACAATGTAGATAGTATGGCGCCAGAATGGCATCAGCTATCAAATTATAATTTTTATTAAATGCAAAACATTGCTAAACGTGATCGTATTTAAATTCAAGGTTTAAATTTAAATGGGCATGATACACAAGACATAGTCCACATCATGCGACATTACATTGAAATTGGCAATTATTTGTATCATGAAGTGCAGTTAGTCATCACCAAACTCTTGTCCTAAGTGTCCTAGGATCTCAGTACCAGTACGGGAGATTTAGCTCCTGATACTTTCATGTAGAGGTGACTTTATATCCGATATGAAGGCGAAGACACATGATCACGAAACGTTTACTATATAAACAAAAACTCTCGATCGCCAAACTTCAATGTTATTAAAAACGAGTTAAACGATCGAGTTTTTCAGCCACGCTCGTTTTGCGACTATGACCGAGGCGAATTATTAAAATTTCTGACCGTCTGGCAGCTGTCTTTTAAAATAGATTCCGTATCGTGTACGAGGTATTGCTAATCTGAATATAATTATTACCTAACTTCATATAAGCTAGTATCATAATGACTCCACAACAACGAACTGATCCGCGATATAAATTGGCCTTGAGAAGGAGTTGCGAAACTCCAAAGCTATTTTGAAATATTTTAACGTTTTATTATGCAGGAATAAATAATTTTATGATGATTGAACGTTATTGGCACAAATACAAAATGACTGATGAGAGTACGATATGATTATAGGTTTGTTATTAGCTTCGTCATTTGGGTAATGGTAATAGAAATTGTAATGATAATGATAATGGAAATGGCAGTTAGTATTAGTGGTAGTCACTGTGACTGTGGCAATGACAGTGGTAGTGGCAGTAGCTAAGGTAGTGGCTGTGGTAGTGGCTTTGGCAGTGGTAGTGGCTGTGGCTGTGGCTGTGGTAGTGGCTGTAGTAGTGGCTGTGGTAGTGGCTGTGGTAGTGGCTGTGGCTGTGGTTGTAGTAGTGGTAGTGGCTTTGGCTGTGGTAGTGGCTGTGGCTGTGGTTGTAGTAGTGGTAGTGGCTTTGGCAGTGGTAGTGGCTGTGGTAGTGGTAGTGGCTGTGGCTGTGGTAGTGGCTGTGGCTTTGGCAATGGTAGTGGCTGTGGTAGTGGCTGTGGCTATGGTTGTAGTAGTGGTAGTGGCTGTGGTAGTGGCTGTGGCTGTGGTAGTGGCTGTGGCTGTGGCTGTGGCTGTGGTAGTGGCTGTGGCTGTGGTTGTAGTAGTGGTAGTGGCTGTGGTAGTGGCTGTGGCTGTGGTTGTGGTAGTGGCTTTGGCAGTGGTAGTGGCTGTGGCTGTGGCTGTGGCTGTGGCTGTGGCTGTGGTAGTGGCTGTGGCTGTTGCTGTGGCTGTGGCTGTGGCTGTGGCTGTGGTAGTGGCTGTGGTAATGGTTGTAGTAGTGGTAGTGGCTGTGGTAGTGGCTGTGGCTGTGGTAGTGGCTGTGGCTGTGGTTGTAGTAGTGGTAGTGGCTTTGGCTGTGGTAGTGGCTGTGGCTGTGGTTGTAGTAGTGGTAGTGGCTTTGGCAGTGGTAGTGGCTGTGGCTGTGGTAGTGGCTGTGGTTGTGGCTGTGGTAGTGGCTGTGGCTGTGGTTGTAGTAGTGGTAAAGGCTTTGGCTGTGGTAGTGGCTGTGGCTGTGGCTGTGGTTGTAGTAGTGGTAGTGGCTTTGGCAGTGGTAGTGGCTGTGGTAGTGGCTGTGGCTAATTTTGTGGCTGTGGCTGTGGCAGTGGCTGTGGTAGTAGTAGCAGCAGTAGCAGTAGTAGTAGTAGCAGTAGTAGTAGTAGCAGTAGTAGTAGTAGTAGCAGTAGCAGTGTCTGTAGCAGTAGCAACTTAGCAGTAGTAGCAGTAGCAGCAGTAGTAGTAGTAGTAGCAGTAGCAGTAGCAGTAGTAGCAGCAGCAGTAGTAGTAGCAGTAGCAGCAGCAGTAGTAGTAGTAGTAGTAGTAGTAGTAGTAGTAGCAGTAGCAGTAGCAGCAGCGGTAGTAGTAGTAGTAGTAGTTGTAGTAGTAGTAGTAGTAGTAGTAGTTGTGGTAGTTGTAGTGGTAACAGTTTTCTACAACTGCATAAATCTAGAATATAGAATAGTGTAGTAATGATTCTGCTTAGCTTGCCCACATGCGCTAATTTTCCTTTGCAGCTAGAAGGCAGGCTAGCTTATGGTAATAGGAATTGGAATAATAATTGGAATGGGAATAGTAATGGGAATAGTAATGGAATGGGAATAGTAATGGGAATGGGAATAGTAATGGAATGGGAATAGTAATGGAATGGGAATAGTAATGGGAATGGGAATAGTAATGGGATTGGGAATAGTAATGGGAATAGGAATAGTAATGGGAATGCGAATAGTAATGAAAATGGGAATAGTAATGGAATGGGAATAGTAATGGAATGGAAATAATAATGGGAATGGGAATAGTAATGGGATTGGGAATAGTAATGAAAATGGGAATAGTAATGGGAATGGGAATAGTAATGAAAATGGGAATAGTAATGGGAATGGGA
>JANUFV010170865.1:0-13075 GCA_024757865.1 Epizoanthus scotinus | reverse complement strand
ATATCAAATCAACAAGTTTAAGGATACTTAGTGCATGAAAAAGGGGGCTAGAGTGCTCACGAAAATCAGAAAACGTTATGACCCTAACAGCTTTCTTTTGCAAAATAATAAGTGGTCTAAGTGTAGTATTATATGTATTACCCCAAACGATTAAACCATAGGTAAAAAATGGATAAATTAAAGTGTTGTATGTTGTATGCTGTTAGCGTAAGGAGTCAAAATTGTTTACAACCGAACTGAATTTGTATGATTTCTGCACCTAAATGTAGCGATGTAGCCAAGGTGTTCAACAAACGTGTATCAAGTAAACTAGCCCGCAAGGAAATAATAGCTTAATACATATGTCTAGAGACTCAGACTAGACCAACAGCCATAACATTTCTGTATGAAGTCTAAAGAAAGTCAAGCATGCTCTGGTGTTGGCAGCACCAAAGGTCGATACGGCGACTTACAGTCTAGCTGTCCGAGGTGTAAATTTTAGTGACTGTTAGGGTTCTGTTATAGATAATCATTTTGTTACTTACACTTTACACGTTGAGAGCCAAAATAGTGCACACGCTTCTCGAAGAAGAAACATTTGATAGTTTCAACAATTTACCCAGAAATTAATGTATACCAAACAAACCATGTTTAAACTTTGTGGCAATGATATAAAATCCATAGCATACGCTAAAGCATACACGAAAAGCTAGTCCAACTTACTGCTAAAATTAGCCTTTCGCCATTACAAACTATCGCAGAAAGGTGTCAAAATCATGCTTTGCGGTCGTAGTGCAACCACCACCTGACTTAATTATATAATCATTGTTTCACTGGAACCAATGAAATTGTTTCATTCCTTAATCGTGACATTTTTTTGGCCAATCAAAAATTATTTATATTTCAGTGATATATATGAGTTAAAAGCTCGACAATTTGCCGCATGGTCTAAACATTTATATTTATATATGAATCGCGAATTCTAAAGCATCTCCGGATACAATAGACGGTTCGGCACGCATGAGGTAAGTTTGACATTTGGCGCATGCTCGGAAGAACTCGTACGCCGACTTCTTGAATTTATTCGTTCCCGTACGGATAGCCACTGCGATTTTCGTACTGTTTTTAGTCTTTTATGTCCATAACAGTACGTGTTATAGACAAAAAAACTTCATATATGGTCTGGGACATTCTTGATCATTCGCAGAAGTTTGAGATCAGTGAAATTTAACCAGCTTTTGCAACGACAAGTTAGTACAACACAGCGGAAGTTTGACATTCATTTGGCAAATGATTCTTCAGTTTAAACAATATTCTGGAAAAGTACATTTCAAGATTCTAGAACGTACATTTTGCTGGATCGATTATTAGTCCAAATACTGAGGTTGATGCAGTAAAGACCCAGTAAAAGTTGGCCATAGTATTTTCATTCAAATGAAATTGACCTTTCCAATGAGAATGATGACATCATTGGTGTGGCATTTGCCACGTTTGCATCATATAATACTGAATAAGCGTAGAGTATGGTCTTACACACGGGGTAAGGGTGTCTATCAATATGATAACCGTCATTTGCTCGTGTATAGCAACTGCCTGGTGTCAGTTGGAGAAGGAGTCTTGACAAAAAAATTGCGGCAAAGTGGCCTAACTTGCTGGCATGTGCTGGTTTGGTGAAGGTAATATCACAAGGAAATTGTGAGGAAATTGCAAAATATCCAGTACAACAACAACAACAACAGCAACAACAACAACAACAGCAACAACAACAGCAACAACAACAACAATATACGTTTATTCACTTCAGTTGTTAATATTAATGCACAATGTTTTGGGTGGTTGGGAAATAGATAGGTGCTGATTACCTGGAATAACCATTGGGGCTATACGAGCGTGTGTGTTGGATCGGTTTATGAGGGATAAAACAGAACAAAGTGAAATAAAATCAATACAATATGAATAATACGGTGTAATACAATCAGTAATTTTCAAAACAAAATACAAGACATACATGAACAATCGAGTAAAAATTATGAATCAATAACTAAATGGTTTCAATAGTTTAAAATGGACACCCTTTCTGTTTACGAGTTATACAAAATACCATGTACAGTTTCGTTTTCAGAATAATCTTACACTATACCCATAACACTTTTGCAAATGTTTAGAACCTCAGATGTCAGCTTTGTTTTGACGGCACAAAATTAGCACTGATGTTTATAAACATTTATTCATCTTCCTTGCTGTCACATTTTAAGATTCACGGAGTTGCATTAACGATGAGAATGAGTAATGTACGTAAACTATATCATGAAATGTAATTTCTGGGGATTCATGGATTTAAACGATTTTAGGTTCAAGTCCAATTTAGAGACGTGAAACTGTAATCTTTCTACTTGGAATAAAGCATGAGTAGACATTTTTCTATATTCTAATTTCATAGACTAAGTTCTTCTGTTGTACTGCAGGAATGTTTGAATAACAATGGTCACCTCACCATATGCATAATTCTAAACACATAGCCAATGCTCAGCATCACAGCATGACTAAAAGAGTTGGACCATTGGCCATACATTCTCTTTTTAAAATTTGACAATATTGTCGTCACACTATATAAACCCAGTTTGCATACACGAATGACTTTACAGAAGTATTCCCAACCGCATCAGAAGTAATGTAAAATTACTATGAAATGTACTCAGTACTCAGTAGAGTTAAGGATTTTATGATCAAATATACAGACTTTCCAGATCAATTTACGAATGTTTATATGTGTCATCTGATCGGAAAAGATAGAAATGACTAACATGAGGCTGAGTATAAATTCAAGCTGAGTCATTGTTATAAGTTTTTATTCAGCGTGCGAAACTTGCTTGGGTAACTCCCATTGACGACACGTGTACAATACACCAGCAACACTGCCTGCTGATACCCGGAAATGTTGTGAACAACTAGTAACTTTATAGTATTATAAGTATTAATATTGTATGAATACTCATCAAAGCATACTGAGAAGAATATATTTGTTATCTTCTATCCCCATTTATTTCGTTAAGCTCTCTGCTTTTGATCCACATATACGCTTGTTATTTCAACATTGCACTAATATACTTCGGAATTCCGTAATGCGTTGAAAATATGAATTGATCTGAAAACTCTGTATCTTTGATTATGAATTAAGTTCGTTGATCTATCTAGTACTGATTTTTCTATTGTTTATATGTTTCATCTTGGAATAATTCTGAACTTCAAACATATAATCAAGAAATTATAGGTGTAAGTGCAAATGACTAGACACGTCGCCCCGGTTGCTCGAACGGTGGTTTATAACTTGAGGTTCCTCGATGTTACCTTATTTGGAGACAACGAAAATTACAAAACTTTGGAGTGTTGCCAATGTCGACTCGTGGGCCTTTTCCAGCAAGTTCGGTGACACGTGTCCAAATTTTAAAATTATATCCGAGCGCCTTATTTTCTAAATAAGCGGTTCATTAATGGTAAAATTTTCGGACAGGTTTTCATTAAGAAAATGTATGAAATTGTGCTGAATATTGGCTCTGTATGAAAACAGAAATTGAACAGCAACAGATGTTTACGAATCGGGCCGGTTTTGTAATCAGACATTGAGTTCTGATTGGCTATGTAAATAGAATACTTGTCGGCCAGGTGTTATTTTTCTAAAACCTAATTAGCCGCTCAGACTCGTGATTCACTATCGACAAAACAAGGAATCCGGAGACGAGCAGAACTTCGAGAAATAGTAGCAGTACAACATTTTATTAATTCAAATTTCGGTAAGAATAACAAAAGAGGGATACGTATGAAATGTTCCGTCTTTGCGATAATTTTCAAGTGAAATGAACTGTACCACTTGCTATGCAAATACAATGCAAACGAAGTCATTCAATATCCTAACTGTTCTAAGCTCACTGATTGGTCAATATTGGCCCTTCTATTTCCGTTACTTATCAAGTTGAGCGAGAGCTTCATCTGGAATTTAAATTTTTATATAAAATTGACTGCGCACAGCGTGCATTAAGTTGTTTCAAAAAGCTTCAAACATTTTGTTTGCTGGCAAGACAAATTATTTCTAACATAGATTTTACTTATTCATTTGTCTTTCCGCAGTGGGATTGGCAACACTTACTGCATCTTGTGAATCTAGTCATTCAATTAAGAGTCGTGACGTTCCAGTACTTCGATATATATTGTTTCGTCAGTACTGTCTGTGCTAACAGTATTCAAATTCCTGCAGTTGGACGACAGGTTTTGTCTCGACAAACCCCAGGCTAAATTGGTGGAAGTGGATTTGTAGCGATTTCAAACCCAAAGGTGAGACCGTTTTTAGAGATCAAAGTAAGAAGTGTAGTTTAATAGCATGCTACACATTGTACTTCAGTTATATTTGTCATTTATGTTCAATTATAATATTGAAGTCATTGCATATACTATAAAGTAGTTATATATGTTCAATTCATTGATTTCCGATAGCCTCATTTGAATGTCATGTTTGATTGCCGGATACTATCTGAAATGTCACATCTGTTTTCTTGTATTAGACAATATTTTATTAGACGGGCTTATTTTAAAATAATTTGATTTTAAAAGTAATAAGGTCAATAATTATTTTCTCAAAAATGTAAAAAAATTCAAGGCTCTTTGTGGCGCCTAGAACAGTGGATTGTGCCGTTTCAGTTTCTGAGATATTTACGAACAGAATTATTGAAATTTAAAATTAGCACCCCTCGTGTTAAACAAAAGGCGGTAGGCCCTAGAAAAGACATGTGTCTTGACGTGTTCCGAATAATGGTTACTTACTTGTCCAACAAAAGTACAAGTTGTCTTGGTCACTGACTAAATCTGTGTGCACAGAATGTATATATTGCTGTTTTATCCACTCTCATTTCTAGAAGCTCCAAAGTGAATACGTTTTGGTGTACGAACAGTTATGATATTTACACGTTTCTGGCGCGAAATGACTACTACATTCACATAATTTATACCTCCCAAATTCTCATGTTTCACCAACTGCCAGGACAAAATGCGTCACTTATTCTTTTTAGTAAATAAGCCTTTTTTTTAAAACAAGATGTCTGCCAACATGAAACGCCCCACACAAACATACTGTTCGCTCGTGGTCCCTTTTTTCTTGAGCACGGTCGCCTACAAATACTGCCATGCCTCGCTTTTATACCGCACAGTATCCGTGTGCAAGTATGTGTATGTGTATATGTGTATCTCTGTTGATTACTTTCAGGTTGTAAAGTGGTACGTAATAGTCTTACAGAGCAATAGAGCATCTTGAAGCTGAGTGTCAGGAACATCTGTGCCCAATGAGGAAAATGATTTCCTTCAGTAACTCTTGAACCAAGATTGCTTTATCAATGTGCGCACAAGTTGTAATAAAAATTCCTCACAGTTGTGATAACTATCTACTGTTTGTTGTGTTGTAAATGCCGTGGCCTTCATACGTATTACACCGTGTGCGTGCTCTTGATATCTTCGCCGCGAAAATTGTGTTTGATTATAACATTCTTCTTATGGGAGTCATGTTCCTTTTGAATATACTGTACCTTTTGTCATTTGTATTTATGCAATACAGTCTTATAACAATATATTGATAAGCGGAAGTTAAATAATTATATGCCTACGAGGTCCTAATATGATGTTGCCACGTTTTATGGTGTTTTAAAATTATAATCCACAAGAAAGCAAGCATGAAAAATAGAATCGACTTCATATTCCCCAACGTACTTGTACACGTGTAGATACGATTTATTAACTCGGGTTTTTTAAGCGTTTATTGAACTGAGAAATATTGATAATGGATAAAGCAATGAATCATCCAACTATATAACCTCCTTCGCAGTCGTTCTGGCTCGAGCAAGAAATGGATCAAGGAACAGGAAAAAAGAGAAGTGAGCGCCACGAACGATTACGATAGAGGTTATCCAACATTGTTATCACACGTGTATTTCGTGGAGCAAAGATTACCTTTCACAATACGGAGTCATCTGTTGTGTGCTTCATTAAAACTTTACCGCATTTATTTCATACGCATCTTACAATTCACATCATATCGGGGCATCAGAGAAGATCGCGGAGTGAAACCTTTAGTCGCAAATACAGCCGAATGACACTGCTTTCGTTTTAAGTGTTTTACTTTATCACGGCAAAACATCTTCCCTTCCAACTTGGTACACACTCGGTTTAGTAAATGTGAACTCTTGAAAGACCTTTAGTTCCTGTCTTGCTGGCTCATGACGACATTTACTAGAATTCTGTTTTGATGTGAAAACCATTTTGTGTTGAGTTAGACAGCACAGCACGCTTTCTATTATGTTAATGGCAGTAATACCGCAACAACACATCATAGACTTTAGATATTATCAAATACATTGAACTATTCCAGCATTTGTTACGCACTATTTTGGGAGTACTTTATTAATGTTTAAAGTTCAAAAAATTCTAAGAATTACTTCCAGATAACGTATTTGAAGGTATGTTGCTATGCGGTTTATTTAGCACCGCAACACCAGGGACCGACTTTACAGTGTAAGACAAAAAACAACAGCTTGCATTTCCCAAATATGCTCCACTTCTCGCGAACAATAACTACAGAAAATGTATGAAAACTTGGTAGGAGGCCTCAATTTAGGTTATTGTTCGCGGGAATTAGAGCGTTATTCGGAAATGGGTATTGGAGTCAACAACTCGACTGCAATAATAGAAAGCTATAGAAGATCAATCGATCTGTGTGAAATTTCTCAGGCGCAATATTACTCATCAATCTCATTAATGGCAACAGAAAATTGTAATACACAAACACAAGATCCACGCAAGAGAACCAGCTGCGTAGGTAAACTCAGTTGCGTTTCATGCAGTTTCAATCACGCCGGTTAATTTACATTTATTTCACGAAAGCACGTTGGATATGAGATGATACGGATAGCCGCCCTCTGCTGCACGTGATCAATGCATGGCAGAGTGATACACGCGCTCTCATTGGCTAACATGTTGTCTCTTTCCACTGCACTTGCTGACTAAAGCAACAAAAGAAACACTTGGGTTGTCCATCTGTGCATGGTTTTCTTCCCAACCTTTCCTTGCACTCGTACATGTCACGTGTCAGCGGTAAATTAATCTGATTGGCTCGTCCCAGGATCTGCTTTAAAAGCGAAAGCGGTCGCTCGCTCGTCGGAGAAAATGAAAATGGCGGACGTGTTGATATGCCTGCAGATAGAATGCTTGTGCTGGCATATATTCCTAAAGATAACTTTCAAGAAATGGATTCAATTCATCATCGGAAACCCAGGGTCAGTCTGTCGGATGTGATGAAAATGAGGGGGGAGAGCATAGTATAGAGAGAAAACGGGCTGCCTCTGGGTTTCCGAAATGTGTAAACGGTTTAAAAGGTAGTGACGTACACCGCAGACGTAGGTAAAGCTGGGATGACTCAGCATCAAAGCAAAAGCACGTTATCGTTTTGGAAGCTTTAGCTATTGAATGGAAAATATAATTTGTCACTGACGGAAACGAATCCCGGTGCATCGGGTTTGAAGGACTTACTCCACAATGGAAGACAACAAGAAACATAATTTACAAAGAATACATATCAAAGTTTGGAGATTTAGTTGCCCTAATTGAAATATGTTTCTTTTAAGGGATTCAGCATCTGACAGTAATCTCAGAATAATTTAGGCATATAGTCCAAGATAGGCCAATATAGGCCAAGATAAACTGTTACCATATTTGGCAATCGGCAAGAACTACTTGTGTAAAACTAGTGCTATAAAATATATTGACTGAAAAATAGGCAGCAGACAAAGCAAAATTGATATTTACTCAAAAGTTATTTTTTAGAGTAACTTTGAATCCCCTTAGGGAAAATAACTTTGTATTTTTTGAAAGATAATTCCACACTTTTGGTCCTTGAAAACGAATATTAAATAGTCCATAATTAGTTCTATCTCGAGGCAAATAATATGATTGATTTGCTGATTTGAAGATTAAATAATTTACCTTTTTGATTATTTCAGAGCAGACCAATTGTAATCTTTTATAACTATAGACTTTTTACCAGCAAAGTTAATCCTCTAAAATGCCAAATGTTAAGCTTTCCTATTTTTCTGTGCAATTAAGAAGTTGGTTGACCAATTGATTTTTTTCTTTGAAAAAAAAATAATTATTTGCTTCTGTGAAAAGAGTTAATTCACTATACCTTTGTTTTATCATAATGTACTTTAGATAGACCTGAAACTATTGTAAACCCGTCGAGCAACATTAAAGTTACTCCAAAGGTTGCCTACTTCCATCTAGAATTAGCGTAGAGTCATCTGCATACTGACTTATTTCTGACTGTAATTCCTTTGATATTCTTGTCAGCCCTTACATTTGTTGTTAGTACCTTTACACAAATAATGAATAAATATATATAGGGAAAGAGGGCAACCTTGTCTTAAACCCCTGCTTAAGTTAAAGAAACCCGAAGATCATCCATTGTTTGTTATACAGTTAGTAGTATCTTTATAAAATAATTTTATCCCTGATTGAAGTGTCTCATTGAAATTATATTTCTTCCATGTCGTGTAGATATCAACCCATTCTATTGTGTTAACTGTGTGACTTTTTATAATGGCAATTTGAACATAGTTTTGTTTATAATATAAACCTGACTTCATTGTTTATTGTCTCGATGTTCTAATTATTACACTGTCAAATAGGATTATCAAAAACTGATGCATCGATTTAAAGCATTAGGTACTGATGTTGCTATTCCTTGATAGGTTTTCACTGACAATGTCATGAGAAGGGAGGTACTTGCTCTTGACGTTCACTGCCCTTATAAAATGAAAGGATGTGGTTGGAAGGGGGAAGTGAGAAACTTGGAAGTGAGTGTACTGCTTGACAGGTTTTTCTCTGACAGTTTCATGAAAAGGGAGGTAATTGCTTTGAAATATTAGGTCGAACCTCTCGAAGTGTAACTGGCCAAGGTTAACCCTACTGCATAATATTTTTGTGTTAATATTTGTAACTTGTTTCTACTCTCCATCTGAAGGCCCATCACAGTACTGACTGTGCAGTTTATCCAGTAAAGTGTGCCAAATGTGATAAGGAAGTCCAGCGTTCCAAGGTAAGATAAAATACAATGCAATGCAATGCAATGCAATACATTACAATGCGATATAATACAGTGCGATATGATACAATGCAATACATTACAGTGCCATATATCACAATGAAATACAGTACAATACAATACAATACAATACGGTACAATGCAATACATTACAATGCAATACACTACAATGCAATACGGTGCAATGCAACACAGTATAGTGTAATATAGTACAATACAATACAATGCAATACATTACCATGCAATACAGTACAATACAATGCAATACAGTACAATGCAATACATTACAATGTACTACAGAACAATGCAATACAATGCAATACATTACAATGCAATACAGTACAATGCAATACTATACATTACAATGCAATACAGTAAAATGCAATACATTACAATGCAATACAGAACAATGCAATACATTACAATATAATACAGTACAATGCAATACAATGCAATACATTACAATGCAATACATTACAATATAACACAGTACAATGCAATCCAATGCAATACATTACAATGCAATACAGTAAAATGCAATACATTACAATGCAATACAGAACAATGCAATACATTACAATGCAATACAGTACAATGCAATATAATGCAATACATTACAATGCAATACAGTACAATACAATACAATACTATACATGACAATGCAATACAATACAATTCCATACATTACAATGCAATACAGAACAATGCAATACATTACAATATAATATAATACAGTACAATGCAATACAATGCAATACATTACAATGCAATACATTACAATGCAATACATTACAACGTAATACATTGCAATGCAATGCAATACATTACAATACTATACATTACAATGCAATACAGTACAATGCCATACATTATAATGCAATACAGAACAATGCAATACATTACAATATAATCCAGTGCAATGCAATACAATGCAATACATTACAATGCAATACATTACAATGTAATACATTGCAATGCAATACAATACTATACATTACAATGCAATACAGAACAATTTTAGAAGATCCATATTTTTATTTACGTTTTTCATGAGTGACGTCACATGCAAGTCAAGAATAGTTAATTTCACAACGGTACTATAAGAGTAGTGACGTCTCTGACATTGATTGGCGCCATTATAGATATATGATATGTGACAGCTTTGTAATACATTTGCACACAGCTAACTGAACACCAGGATCCAGTCAAAGGGGACTGCCAGGCCATATGGGGACCGTGCCCGTTTGTACAAATAGGCTGCCCACAAGCAGAGGTTCGTATGTCTTATCTGCAATGAACACGTGTTTGGTAACGTGGTCCATATATTTACTTAAAGATATTGTTAGATTATCAAACATATGAAATTTATTTCCCGCGGGAAATAAATGACTTTATGCGCTTGTGACGTAAGGAGGTGTTTCCCGCCATCGTTCTGGGTGTTTCCGGTCATCCGAGCTCTTTGAAAGCTTTAGTATTTAGCTAGTAGAAAGCTAGTAGCTCGGGCCTTTTTAATTCAGCCTTCCTCGAGCCATCAACCCGCGGAATTCAACTCTCCTCCTCCCCACGCCGCCTCATTGGTTGGCGAAGTTGGTGTTGCTGGAGGTTTTTGCCCTCACCTTTGCTGGGAACACTTTCTATTTCATTCATGCTCTGATTGTTTTCTTCTGTTGTATGTTTGGAAATAGCTTTCTTCCTAATAAACCGCCATTTACTCTAGCGTGAGCGGCCAAAATATGCCTCACAGTGTGTAGTCCCTTGTCATTCCTTCCCGTTCCCAGCAAACAGAGCTCCGGCAATGTAATGCACACCAAGGACGGTTATCTTATACAAAATGTAGTATTCCTCTATTGAGGAACAAAGCGCATAAAGGAAGACTACGGCTTTTTATCAGTTTTAGAATGTTTCATGACAAGATATTTCAAAAGGTAATTTACGGTTTAGCCTCAGGTGCAGTTGTATATGACGTCATATTTTGTAACGTATACCACAATTTGACTGTACATACACGTTCTTTTAATAAACACTTTTATAAGAACAACGAAGCTCAAATTTACCAAAAAGTTAAGAACAACGTAAGAACAATCGAAGCGGATTCAAACGCGTATTGTAACTATTTATCGAAGTTCTTGACACAGTAAATACACAGCTTGTCCAGAAACTAGAGCAGATGTTGGGATACAAATACATACTGTTTGTTTGTTACTGGTTTTAACGAATGCAGAGAGAGCAGTATTTTGAAAAAGTCTTCAAGTTCCGAAGATATTTGTGTAGTTATTTATGTGTCAACACAAGAACAATTTAAAAACAATCGAGGTTCAAATTATCGTAAAAATAAAGAACAATAAAGCTCAGCCAAAATTTACTGGTTTTTTTTATTAAAAAAATTCTCGTGTAGTACCTGGTTAAATGTCAAACCTTCTCTGTGATGTGCATGGGCTGAATGAAGCTGAAGGTTGAAGTTCTGGCTCCTTGACTAATTATATAATTAATTCTACTAAACATCTGGGATTTGTTTCATTTTTGACACTACGTTTCCTATTCTACAGGCAATGAGTGTGAATGATAGGGAAAAGCACATGAAAGATGCCATTGTGCCTCATCTAACTCTACTGTTGCCAATGGTCATGCAAGTCAATACAAGTGTGCAGAGCCTGGTGTCGAGTGGTGTGAGTGGCGGTGTTGGTGCAGCGTCAGGAGCCCTGGCCTCAGCTGTGGGGGCAGCGTCAGGAGCCCTGGCCTCAGCTGTGGGGGCAACGGCATCAGCTGCTGCAAGCTTTCTTAACGATTTAGAAAGCACTGTGAGGAGTCTGTCGAGTCGCTTGGAGAATGTGGTGGAAGAAAACCGAGATCTTAGGCGAAAGCTAAGAGATCAGAGTGAACGGATAACAAGAATAGAAAGAAAGCCAGCTCTCCTTGGTGGAACTCACAGCAAACCTAATAAAGCTAATATGGATAACTTGCTCGATGCTAATTCGGCAAGCCTGTTGAGAAGATTGCAAAATGCTGAAAACAAGGCAGCAGATAACGAGATGCTGATTGACAAGAATTGTCGCAGCATTGAAGAACTCAGACAACAGAATAGATTCCTACAACGCCAGCTAGAGAGAATCCAGGAAACCATCCGGCGTTTGGAGAGGAGAGTAGAGTCCCAACATCGCATGCTGGCTCTTAGAGGCCTTGCTGTAGCCGACTTAGAACAAGACATCAGACAGCAGGAGACGAGAAGCTATGACGGAATTCTGCTGTGGAAGATAACAGATTTTGCTCGTAGGAAGAATGACGCCATTTCAGGAAGGCAGGCCGCGTTCTATAGCGCCTACTTCTACACCAGTCACCATGGTTACAGGATGTGCGCAAAGTTGTACCTGAACGGAGACGGAATGGGAAAGGGAACCCATATCTCATTGTTCTTCGTGGTGATGCGGGGACAGTATGACGCACTTCTCCGCTGGCCATTCCGGCAGAAAGTCACCATGATGCTGTTGGATCAAGATAACACCGAGCACGTTATTGATGCATTCAGGCCCGACCCAAACAGCTCCTCGTTCCAGAGGCCCCGGAGGGAGATGAATATAGCGTCTGGATGTCCACAATTTGTACCGCTCTCAGAATTGGCGATGCATACCTATGTTCGCGATGATGTAATGTTCATTAAAATCATCGTGGACACTTCAGATCTTTAAGGAATCTTTACTATTTATCATGCAAAGGGGAAGAAAGAGATTTTTTTGAGGGGGAGGATCTGCATTTTTGGAGGGTATATATAGGAAAGTAAAGATATGGACTTTTAAAAAAGAAATCTATTTGGGGAAATCTATGAAAAAGTTGAACCCGAATTCATTTCTCCTCTTGTCCCCTGCATGGTAAATAATGAACTCTTCCTTAGATATCGGCTTCTAGTTAATACCGTAAAAACCCACATTAAAGCCCTGGGCTTATACAACTTCGAAAGGAATTTTG
>JANUFV010170754.1:0-13078 GCA_024757865.1 Epizoanthus scotinus | reverse complement strand
CAAATTCCCTGTGATTTCCCTGATTTTTGGTGTGTTTTTTCAAATTCCCTGACATTTCCCTGATTTTTATGTTTTTGTTAAATTCTCCGAGTTTTTCCTGATTTGGTTTTTTTTTTAATTCCCAGAGATTTCCCTGATTTTTGGTGTGTTTTTTCAAATTCCCTGAGATTTCCTTTACTAGAAAAACTGAACTCATTCCAGGTTTTCGCTGACTTCCAAAAAAGCTGAAAACCCTAATATTCTAGGTTGGTTGTCATCCAGGAATCTTAAGCTGATCAAATACAGCCTGGATGTCTTGCAGTGACTGTTGGTGTGTAGCTTACCCGATCTGCTCGACTATCTCTCTAGCTTGAGTGATAATATTAGCACCAGTGTGACACACAATTCCTGCCATTTCCATGGAGTACCATCGGGAGCTAAATAAATAAGAACAAAGTGAAATGGCTAAGAGGAAACAAGACACTTTTCTCATTAAGCTTCTTCAAGGACAAAGCTATGTCCGTAGAGATCACAAATGTAATAAGAAGCCACAGGTGTAAAATCAAATTTAAGATACACTTAAGAACAAACTACTCGTACATTTGTGAAGCTCTATTACGTTTGTGTTCAAATCCGTATTCCGATTGTGACCTTACATGTTCATGGACTTGTTACATAATAGTATTCTCTACAGATTATCATATGTGTTGTAGCAAAACTTCCCATTATACAAATTTAAACTATGTTGAAATCCATTCGATGGACAACATGGAAATTTATTCATTTAATAGAGGAAATACAAAAACATTCCTGTTGTTCCACCAAGTTATGTGGAAACATTTGTTCTCTTAAACTTGCACTCATGTCACCAAACACAACAGAATGGTTTCGATTTCTTAACTACATGTAATACATGTTTAGACTTTGCTTCACTACTGTGGTTGGACGAGTGTGAAAAGCCAAAGTTGGGCTATGTGGCCTGTATACAACAATGTATGCTAAGATGTGTTCTTCAAATTGTATTCAAAACACAAATCCCAAATGGTAAACTGTACTGCTGACCTGTGGTCTTGTACCCAACTTCACTAGTAAACGTTTTGTCAAAGGTACATGAACTCCTTGCTACTCTAACTGTCCGATCTTGGACAAACTATCTAATACTGTGACCAAACAACAGTTTGATTGATAACTAACAGGTCAAGACTACACCTCCACTTGCATTGGACCTTCAATATATACAATACTGTTTACTGACAGATGATCTAAGAACAAGTATTGACAAACTGCTCACCCTTTTCTCATCACATATCCATAGAAAGAGTTCAGGATGCACTTGTGAGCCAGCTGTAACGAATCATACAGTATTTCTTTGCCTTTACAGCTGTAGGAAAACATTTGTGAAAACGAAAATATGTTAAGATTCAAACAATACAAGTTAGAAGACTCTAGAATGAAATGTGAAGGATTGTGCATATGTAGGATATAATTATGTTCTAGATTGGCTTAAAATGTTTGTTAATTAACAATTTTACGTTTTACGTTTTATCTGCTTGCATTGTATCTCCTACATTTCCTGCAACGTTTTATTGTTGTGAATGTTAATTTATTGCAAGGATATCCTAAGATATTTATGAAGTCATTACCCTAACCTCATGACCAAACAACTCCACTGTACTGTACATGTACCTCTATCATAAAATCGATTTCTATGCAGCAGCTCCGACCCTATTCCAAACAGCATCTTCCTACCTAGCTCGTCCTAGTCCAGTTTCTAACATGCCAATATATTACAATGTACATTGTTGTACCAACCTTTTGATTTCTTCAGGATTACCACTCTGCATAGCTTGTCCCAACTTGCGCTTCCACACCTACAAAGCAGAATAACATAGTTTGCAAACTAGTACGTCTTTAAACAGGTTAATAGAAGATATTCATCATGGTGATGGTTCCTTGTCTCCTTAGTGGAGAAGAGAGCTGTTAACAGATGAAATTACAAGAGCCTTATCAAGGTACAACTACTGTACGCAGAACACTTCAAGAATCCCATTGTCTTATTAAGCTTTGTCTCAGTTTGTCGATGATACATAAACTGTATTTAAACTTTATAATTAGCTATATAAGAAGCTAATATTGTGAGATGAGGATATAATAAGAAGATGATTATATGATGATGATGATAATGACAATGATGATGATGTGATGATTATAATGAAGCGATGAGTAGATGGAAAAGAAGGTGAGGGAGGAGGAAGGCCCTACTTTAGTAGTTCTAATCGCAACTATATACTATTGTTTTGACTGGTTCAACAAAAAATAAATAAATCATTTTTGTATGTCATTAAATCGTTCCTTTCAATTCATCAATGAAAAATTGACTTCAAACTTACCTTCAGAAGTCCCTTAAATTCGTAACGGCGATCTCTAAATGCTCTTACTGTATCCACATAAAAGGAGTTCTCCCTCTGGCATATTGTGGTCTGGCGCTTCTCAATCCTGGTAACTTTAGTCTTCTTATACGCTTTGTGGCAGTAATCTGTTAAATAAAACAGATGTAGGTGCTTATATAGCGCATCCCACGTGACGTCTCCGTGCGCTTTACAATGTACATTTTAGATACAGGCCCCAACACCGGGATCACAACTGGTACCCTACTCCTATTGACAAGTGTGTGCGTTATTTTTAGTTCACCATAAAACGTCAATAGACTAGACCAACTGCATAACATCCATGTCCACGGGCAGGGACAGGGATAAAATTTACACAAACAATCTAAGAACATTATATGTTACTAAAACAGACTGAACATAATAGCAGTACATTATCAGATGTTCTGCGGTTTTACATACATATATATCAAGTCTTTGAAACAATTCACTAAAAACATAAACTGTATAAAACAGAAACTGTTTTAAGCTAGCTTCTCAGTACAGACGTTACTGTAATTTCCAAATAAATTTATGTTCGAAAACACATATGTAAACATGTACATGCATGCATCTATTTCTTTATAAATGCTCATCTATATCTACACATGGATCCCGCAAGATCCCAATGGGACATGACGCAGGTGAATGTATAAGGTAATCTGGTAAATGAGGTAATCTGGTAAATGAGGTAATCTGGTAAATGAGGTAATCTGGTAAATGATGTAATCTGACTGAAAGTCAGGCTGTATAATATACACAAAAATACACATACATTGCAGATTCATGTTCACACTTACACACCTGCACGTATAATTTTGAGATTGTTGTTTATACACACACACAGTCGTTTTTATTGTAAAACATGTAGACATACAAATACAAAAACTGGTGCATCAGTCTAAAATACGAATCAGATCCATACCTGACAATCTCTTTTTCTCCAAACTAGCCTGATCTGCTAACATCAGTGAATGAAATGACCTCGGAGGATCGCCAGGTTTCAATCCAGGAATTTTCTCTGACTCAAGCTGCTGTTTGATCGTATGATACTCATTACGACTGGCAGGCACTATGGGTACAAACAAATCATATTACAATATAAGGTTTATTGATATGCATAGAACTACAACATAGTACACCACAATATACACTACAATTATGTGCTCGTGATCCATTGTTCCTGCTTTAAGTCCAATTTCTATTCCAATCTGTATTCGTAGGCCTGAGATCCCACACTTAAATACTGTCCAGTCTCTACTCGGTACTGTGCTTGCAGATCTGTACTCATAATCTGGTGATACGAAGTTCAAATCCGGTCTTTGCTCCGTTTTGCGCACGTAATGTGGTGATCCCAAGTTTAAGTCTGAATGTTTGCTCTCTTCTCTTATCTTCTCGCAGCCTGGTTAGTCTCCAGTTTTGAAATCCAGTTAAGGCCAAGTTCTGACAGCGCTGGTATCCAGCCAACAAGTCTACCAAATAACCTTTTCAATTTCTATTTTTATTCGATTGTTGTTTAATACGTGAATATATTAATAATAATAATAATAATAATAGCTTTATTCGAGAGTCAGGTTGTATAGCAGTTATAACCAATAAGTAAGGACACTATAACTATCAAGTACTTTCTTAATTATTTGCTTCATTAAACCAAATATAGTGATGTGTGTACTTACAGAACTCTCCCCTCCAGGTCCAAGTCATTGACCGCTGGCATCTTGATCCTGGTTTGTTGAAATCACACGCAGCACATGTGGCCTCGTCAACCATGGCCGAGGGCTGTAATGCAACCATTATTGATCGACATGTGAGCATTGATTGACAGGTGAACATTATTGATTGACAAGTGAGTATCACATACATGGCAAACATTCTTATTCTTAGACAGCTTCTAGACTCGGTCCATATTGCGTTCCAGTTTTTATCAATGCCTGGGTCAATTTCTCAGAGCCAAACAGGGTGGCCAGGTACTCCCTCATAACATGTTGTATGTAAATGTTTGTTTTTTATCAATACCAACAAACTTTCTTACCTTAATATTCGTGATAATACTACATAATATACTTTGCAAGTCTAAGGCTCCATTATCAAGCTAATTATGTAATGCTCACCTGCAACCGATTGGTGAGAATGATGTTCGGATACATGGCTCCAACATCAAGATGGTAAATCAAAGGGTTCTCCAGTCTCGATGGTGTGTCTCTCAGATCTGCAAGTTCTTCTTTGATCTTTGAACAAACCTAAAATAGAATGAATAGAAGACAAGAATTTAAGTCAGGCTTTCTTAACTTCAGTCACGAGAAGTCAGAAATTGAGACTTGAATTACAAGAACTAAACCAAAATAAAGTATAAATAATTTGCAGTGCTTACACTGCATAATGCCAGTGGTCATGCCATGTAGTATAATCTACAACTGAAGGTCTTCTTCTAGCCTTTACTCAGTTAGATTTCTGTACACTGACATTACGACAGAAAACTTTACGACAACATAATCATCATACAGAATTGGTATGCCAATTGGCATTTCTGTCTGAAACGTATAAAGATGCATTGGCAATTGTATCAGTAAGGATGACCATTAGATACATGTAACACAAACCTCATCAAAATTCGTGACTGTCTCAAAAGGAATTTTCTCTTCATTTACAATGGCATGCCTCATAGTGTCTTCAACTGTGTCAATCAGCCCTTGGAAGGCCTCTGGTACCTTGTTGTACAATGTAAATATAAATATGACAGATATCTAGATTAAAAGAGTATCTTGCAATAAAAGCAACTAACTATATCAATTTTGTCATTGTGCAAGAGTGAACTCTCTTGGGTTGAGTGCACTGCATCCCATGTATTTGTATTCCAGCTTGCTCATGAGGCTACTGCCAAGAAGTTGTAGGTTGCTGAAAGCTTTACACTTATCACAACGTTGGGGCCCGGGTATTAAAGGTAACTGGGCAGGTTAAGTTTGTACTGACTACAAATACATGTACTATTGTAACCTGCCCAGTTACCTTTAATACTATGATATTTTTATTTGTCATATCGAGACATTTGCTGTAAATTCTGAACAAATACAAAGTTAACCTTTACTCTTAAAGATTGCTAGACTAAAAGATTCAAATACTTGCAAGTACCTTTGTGAATCTGCAAGTCATTGAACTCCTTCATTTTACTACTTTCAAGAATATTGAAGGTCAATGGCAACACAAGCAACATAAGCACATAGTAACATCCGAAATATCTAATGACATGACATGCACACCCAGACTGCAGGCAGACATACATGTACCTGTACATATATTTAAAATGCTTACCAATCTGAATCTGCAAGGAATATCACTTCGGAACACGCCAGATTCAAGGGCCTCTACATGGCCTCCAACGTACGTTTCAGAGTCCAGAACATGACCATCACCTGTGAGCTTGTTGAAAACCTTTGCCGAACAAAAAATAAAAATTATCCAGTTGATCTCCACGGAAAAATAGAAATAACAAAACTATAAAATTACAGACAATAGCACAACTGTTAACATTACGTTGTTGACATTCACATCAGTTGTAGGTAAGTTTTATTCTTAGAAGATGCTTCAGTAGTAATCACAGATGCTAACCTGTTCCTGTTTATTTGGGAAGACAATGTTTGCATGAAATGCTTGCACCATGAGTAGAGCTTCACAAAGAGTTCCCGAGCCCTTCCGCAACACCTACAGAAACAATAGCAGCTCAGTCTTTTTAGATCAGGTAAAAATTGTGTTGTAAAACATGAATACTGATCGCCCAAACAATATTACAATATACAATTATAATTATTGCTATTCAAGCTGCAAACTCAGATACTTGCCTCGTCTGGTTCCATTGGGATAATAGTACACAGGGCAAATATAAAGGGGTGAACATATTTCATGTACAAGTAGTACGTTGCCACAGCATCTGACACAGAGTAGCTTGCCATTTCCTATAAAGCAAAGAACTAAACTCTGTGAATATACATTCCTTAATTATGTATTTCCGAAAAAGAAAACTGAAAATTTATGAATGAAAATAGTGTGTACACTAGCTACTTTAATTTGGGATGACGATGGTATATACAAGAATTTTCTTTCTGTTACCACTGTACAAAATTTGTGACAAAACTAAGTGTTGTTTAAAAACATATTAGTTTTCTACTGATCAAATATAATCTCTGACTAAGGCTATGGCCATATAATTCCAAATGATATTCACAAAATCGTTTTAGTAACTGATATTTTGTTCTTTGCCACTAAATGAGCTGGTATGCAAAAATGAACCTATTAGTGTCCTTAATATGGAAATATACCAGCAAACGTCTTTCTGCCTTGTCAACAAAAGTATATATACTGTAAATGTTTTCAATTGGGTTCACTTGATAATTTCTATTGCTAAGGTCCTTATATTTTACATACACCTTCAGTTTCCATCCTTAACACAACCAACAGCCTTTCAACAAAATTAAATATCAATTGGTAATATCTACATACCTGAGGCTGTTCACTCGCCATGCGACACATGTCTTCCGGGTCAATCTCAACAGGATCATACCGTAACTTGGCCTATCGTCACACAAGAGAAAGCAATGTTACAGTCGGTCCAAAACGTGTAATACAGTATATGTTAAAATGGAAAAATGAGCAATAAAGACCTTGGTAGTTGCTTTCAGATTTTGACTTCCAACTGGAAGATAACTGTCACGTTTCACCCATCTGAAGGGGAATCCAGATATAATTATTAGTAATAACATAAAACCATGTAATATCTCCTAATTTTCTGTTCATTTTCACACCACAAAATAATAATTTGCAAAATTTGGGAATCTGGAATGCTACGACTGGAAAGGAATCTGGACTCCATGATCATGCAACCAGGAAACCAGAGTTCGGAATCTGGATCTTAATGTTTTTTAAAACTCAAGCTCCAGAATCCAAAGAATTGGAATCCTGAATCCATTCATAACATCCATGGTCTGGATTCTAGATCTGTTACATGGAGCGATCCGTGTAAGATGACTTGGGCTACCTGTGTGATGACTGCCAGCATTACGTGTACTACAACATACCAAACGTTAATCATATTTCTACCTGTAAGCATCCATATGTATCGCTGGTCTTGATTTGTATTCGCTTTGAGAGTCAGGGCTAAATCCTACAGGAAACAAGAACATCGTGAAGTACAATTGAAGATATATATTACTGATACATTTCGTTGTCTGTTTTTTTTTCACTTTCCTTTCTGGAGAAACAAAGGTTAGGATTTCGTCATACTGCCAGTATATAATTCATAGAGGCAAGTAACTGCTGTAAGAGGTATGGAGTTGGTAGGTAACACATACAGAATTACGATGTATCTAAACACAAGATGTCAATAACATTATAAAAACAATGCTTCTACAAAAACGGGATTCTAGCTCTGAACAGAATTTATAGATAAATTTATCATTTGAAAGCATAGCATCTCAATAACAGGGTGTCAAGCAGCATGGTTGCTAAAAAAACATAGGAAAATAAGAATTTCAAGATAAAAAAATAGGGAAAAAAAAGGGAAAACTAGGAACTTCAAAAATAGTTTGATGGACATAGATAGCCTCCCTGCAGCTATCCCAATCCACCACTTTAGTTTCATGAGCTACAAAATAGGAAAAATAGGAGGATTTCCTAGAAAAATAGGAAAAAATAGGAATCAGCTGGAAAAATAAGAAAAATAGGAAAATTTGCAAAAAAAAGGGAAAACTAGGAACTACAAAAATAGTTTGATGGACATAAATAGCCTCGCTGCACCTATCCCAATTCACCATTTTAGTTTCATGAGCTAAAAAATAGGCAAAATAGGAAAAAATGCCAGTAGGAATCAGTTGGAAAAACAGGAAAAAATAGGAAAAAATATGAACTGGACACCCTGCAATAATGACTTTGTGTTTTCTACAGTTTTCTTACCAATTTCTTCACTCATGTTAATTCCAAAGTGAGCTGCCCTTGTTTCTATGAATGGCCTACAGAACAAATATGAAGCAGAATAACAGCAGTAAACAAACGTACAAAATGAGCCTCCTAGGACCCAGATGTAATGTCCTTTTTCTTACCCCTTTCAATATCAACACTAATTTCTTTCCAATCCAACAACATTTGTGGAAGGAATACTACATGTATCTGATCCCCATATTTTCTCCAAAAAGTGACACTCAAATTAGTGTCTTGGTACATTTTTGATATGCATATGATATTTTTGACAAAAATAACTACCACAACAGTTAACCTTCACAATTGGCAAATTTTCAGGTTTGTGATCTAATCCTTGCCCCTTGTCACCTCTTCCCTGCCCCTTGCCCCCTCCTCCCTCCCCTTCCTCTCATTGCCGGCTTAACATTGATAACTGTATAAGTTCTATATTTCCAAAGCGTGGTAAAAGAAAGAGCACTTTATCTTCAGTTGGTAGTTCTATAATGTACATACATGTACTGGAACCCATGAATTGGTGAACATTTACAAATCTTACGCATTAGATAGGTGAGCATAGGATTGTTGAAGATTTTGTACATTTGTGATTTGAGTAACATAGCATGTCTTTCACTGGTAGCCAAGGTCTTCAAGTACAGGTGAAATGTGACTGATGAATTCTTCTTTGACCCAACAAGATGTGGCTACTTAACAAAATAGTTAATTACGCATGTGATATAAAGAGTTACTGTGAAGTCCCTGCAACATGTTCCTAGGCTTACATGTTCAACACAACACATGCTCTCTATTTCTCATTACACTCCACTAGACACTACGGTTATGAAGCAACCATGTACCTTGTGGGTGTGTACTTATTACACTCCACCAGACACTACGGTTACATTACATATATCAAGAATGTCCTTACCAGTCAAAGGAATCACCATTGTATGTTACAAATATGTTTGGCTTTATTTCCAGTATGTGTTCAAAGAATCTATCTAACAAAGCTTTCTGATAGAGTTAAAGGAGAAATAATTGATTAGTATAAACATCCATCAAGTGTAGCACAGATTTTATCCAAATCAATAATTCATATGACAGAGTGCAACCTATACAATCAAATATATCACTATCGTTCTAGCATTGTAATCTCCGAAAATAACCTGCTCCTCACAACGGAGCTCTGACATCTCAGATGTACATGTACATGTATATTATGTGTACATGTATGTGTATATTTACATGTACATGTGTGTGTATGTGTATGTATATGTGTATGTGTACATGTTATGTGTATGTGTATGTGTATGTGTATGTGTATGCGTATGTGTACATGTTATGTGTATGTGTATGTGTACATGTTATGTGTATGTGTATGTGTACATGTTATGTGTATGTATGTGTATGTGTACATGTTATGTGTATGTGTACATGTTATGTGTATGTGTACGTGTACATGTTATGTGTACGTGTATGTGTACATGCCATGTGTATGTGTACGTGTACGTGTATGTGTATATGTATGTGTACATGTATGTGTACGTGTACATGTTATGTGTATGTGTATGTGTACGTGTTATGTGTACATGTATGTGTATGTGTAT
This sequence comes from Epizoanthus scotinus, assembly GCA_024757865.1. NCBI lineage: Eukaryota > Metazoa > Cnidaria > Anthozoa > Zoantharia > Epizoanthidae > Epizoanthus > Epizoanthus scotinus. Next base: position 3,123 of record JANUFV010170754.1, on the reverse strand, counting down.
GAGTACGTGTAGATGTACGTGTATGTGTACGTGTATGTGTACGTGTATGATTGTGCACATGCACAAAGAAAGAGAGTTTGTTCTTCATTTTGAAGCTACAGCTCAACTAGATTACGGTACAATATTCTAATCATTTGTGCATGTGAATTATGTGGACACAATTCCAAAGGCCGCTACCCATTTCAAGATGCAACATTCCCTACAATACATAAAATATCTGCAAACTAACACAAGTCTCCTCCCCCTGAAAATGTCATAACACAAAAACCCTTTGAGCTACAACCCAGGATGTCTTCAGACCTTTATAGTGTGCAGTGCTTTAGTCTCTAACGTAATTACCTCATCTGGTTCATTGAAGACGCATATTGGACCTTCGTACTCGGGTTTGGGTGTATACTCAAAATCCTCAATATCCTGTGAGACGATCTCCCTGTTGATAATGAGATATCCCTGAAACAAATGTTAAAAGTCACAATTAGTCTACAAGCGTAATGCAGCTTTATATGAGAATGAGAGGGAAATGTGAATGTAGAGAATTACATGTAGTCATTAATGATCCCCTTCTCATGTTAATCAATCTACAGTGAACATGAAACACTATAAGTGAACACAACCTTCAACAGGAAGACATTTAAAAAGTACAACAAACACGTAAGGAAGTTTACTACTTAGTTTCATTTGACAAGTTCACTCTTTCTATACTTTTCTATATTTTTTAAGAACATCTATTATCTGAACTTTCATATTTCTAGAAGATGTCAGCTACAAATGTTCTTAAAGTGTTCTTAATTCTTGGATTTTGGAGATCGTTATTAATTTTACTGTATCGCACTAAATTTTTTCTTCTGCTTTATGTAGTATATTTTCTTGGTGTCCATAACAGAGCATGTGGCTAGTATGGCGGTCATTATAAGTGTGACATAGTGCTGCTATTTTGTAACGTATTCTCAAAGACACAATGTAGTACATGTAGATAAAGAGAAATAATTATTAAAGACTTTATTAATGTGTCAAAAACTTCTAGCAGCAGACAATAAATTGTCCACTAATCGGGGCAATTGACCTTTTATTCTTTGCTTTTTTATTCAATTGCTTTTACAATTTAGTAATTATTCTTTCTATATTAAATAAAAATACATACCTGAGGTATCTTTTTACCATAATTTCAAATTTGGGGGCTCTGTCAGCCCTTGTGAAAGTACAGTGTATAACAATCTCATGTCAGTGTTTGACCGATATTTACCTGTCCGTCAATCATATATGATATCATCATGATGGAATCTGTGCTAGAATCAGGGAACTTCAATGGCAGCTTAGTGGTTTCTATGTCAAATGCAAACACAACTGGATCCTGTTGAAGAAGATCTTCTGTCAACAACTTACAATTGGATCTATTTTATGGTAAAAAGTCCCATTGAAGCACATCAAACATGTTGGTCCAACACCATCCAACAATATTGGACACAACATGTTGGATCTGTTTGACCACCATGCTGGATGATGTTGGATGCCATTGGACAATGTTGGATCAAGTCATATTCACATTCTCATTCTCATTCTCGTTCCCATTTCCGTTCTTGTTCCCATTCTCAGTCTCATTCCCATTTCCATTCTCATTCTCAAACTCAGTCTCAATCTTAAACCCTCTCAATCACGTCCTCAATGCTCATACTTAATCTTATTCTAATTCTCATTCTTGATCTCACTCTCAATCCCATTCTCATTCTGAATCTCTCACACATAGAGATAAAGCTATCAGTCAGGAAAACAATTACTATATATACTGATAGAAAAAAAGTTAGGTTTACAGTTTTCACACTACAGATAGATACACCTGCACATACATGTATATTGTTACTACATTTGTACATGTACTCACCGGCCTGTCAAGCATGTCATCTTGTCTGACAATTTCTGGATGGAAGCCGCCCCTCACCTTGACTTTATACCAATGAGCCTGCAGGAACATAATAGAGAACACTAACTTAGGCAAACACAGAAGATGACAACAAGCTTACAGTGATATAGTTTCTGCTGCATGACTCCAGATTTATGTAAACATAAAAAAGCTAATTTGTTGCCATGAAATGACTATCAATTTAACTTTGGGGTCTTTGCTTCACTTCAAATCAGCTTGCAAATCATGAAACTCTTAAACAATATGCTAGGAATATATGCCACGGCCACAAAAAGTAGCTGTAAACTAAATTGGCTTGTGCACATTAGAATTCAAATAGAGCCTTCTCACATGGAGAATGTCAATCAAAACTTAATATCAACACTTTAAAAATGTCAAAAATGAAAAGAACAAATGAAAATTGGTCAGCGAACATTTGAGGGTTTTATGTACAAAACTGCAACACTGGGAAAGTTTTTAGAAACAGAAATGTTTACAGATAATGCATGGAAAATTTGACATCGACGTTCAAGCAAGAAATGGGCTGAAAAGATACAATCATGTACATTGTACAAGTATCAACACTGAACATTACTCATTTGATGAAGTCACACTTACCACGTGGATCTTCAGATCAATAGCCACTCGTACGTGATAAGGTACATCATATTCCCTGAGTAGAAATCAATAAGAATTATGGCAATTAAATTGACTTAAAATAGGGTGATGATACCACAACATTAAAACAAAATACAATAAATATTTATAGGGCTCCCTTGGGTAACTATATTAAGTTGCTCTGGTAGCACAACTTCCTTCATTACATATTAATTATGACATCTTCTGACCAACTAATTGACCCACCCACCCACCCACTGACTCGCTCACCAACCAACCAACCTACCATCTGATTGATCGAGTAAACTCCTGGCTGACTGGCTGATTGACCGACCAATCGAATGACTGACTAATTGATTGATTGATTGATTGATTGATTGATCAATAGATTGATTGACTGACTAATTAATTGATTAATTGATTAATTGATTAATTGATTAATTGATTAAATGATTAAATGATTAATTGATTAATTGATTAATTGATTAATTGATTAATTGATTAATCGATTAATCGATTAATCGATTAATCGATTAATTGATTAATTGATTAATTGATTAATTGATTAATTGATTAATTGATTAATTGATTAATTGATTAATTGATTA
>JANUFV010170643.1:0-13082 GCA_024757865.1 Epizoanthus scotinus | reverse complement strand
CGTCTTCTTCTTGAGGGATTCGTTTATGGATTGAAGATTTTAACTAAGCCAACCATCTTGTTTGTCCCTTGGTTATCTATGGTAGCTATGACCTTGGATCATATCAAATGATATTATGATACTGGAGACAGCAATACTCATTTAGCTAAGTAATGTGTGAGCGTGGTTTGCGCAGTCGGTAAAACCTCTGACTACTTTCTGAATGCAGACTTGCACTTTGTCCCAGTACTGTGGATTGCACAAGAATATTATATGTTAGAATTTTTTATCTGACGCTCTTGGTGACACAAACCTGACCCTCCCCTCCTCCCCTCCCCTCACTTGCCGGCCATGACTTTCCTAACTGGAATCAAGATAGTGATCTGCTTTACTTCGTACTCTACAAATATCCAGCTTACAATACGAATATTGTACGATATTTGTACGTGTTCCAGTACTTCTCTTGCTTACTAAATGCTACATATTTAACAAGGCGTGCGCGAACATATACCAGTAGCCATCCGCTTGCTGATTATTTTTTCTAAAGAAAAAAACTTGAAAAAGAAAAATTAATATTGCTAAAAACAATCAACATATATGATTGTTGCCAGTGAGTGACAAATATAACACTTATAGGTACTAAAGATGATGGACAATGTCCAAGTGACGTTCCCCACCCCACCACCATGGGGAACCTTGTCATCCGCCGACTGCAGGGATCAGATTCGGGGACGTACACTTGTAGGGCCACAAACCTTATGGGCTCTGCCGAACATAAAATAATTGTCACCGTACAACGTAAGTTACCTATTGCTGCTTTAGCTATATCTTGGTACTTTACCTGCATTTTCACAGTCTACATACTCAGAGTGTATATAAGTCATCACTACATTTCCTATTTCAGTAAAAGTGAGATTGTCTGTCACTCCAAGCGACACAACACTTGTGCAGGGTGAAAATGTTGAACTGAGTTGCCAGGCAACAGGTGTCCCCACGCCAGTGATCACGTGGCAGAGGAAAAACGGAAGACAGATGCCCGACAAACGTTCCGTGGTCAGCGGTAGTCTGCGTATTTCTGGCGTGAAGAAGAAACACGAAGGAGTCTATGTGTGCGTTGCTTCAAATGTTTTGGGTTTTCAACAGGCGGAAGCTGTGTTGACAGTCAACGGTGAGTTGAGAGAGTATAACTTTAACACTGAATATATTCAATACATTTTCTTAATTTTTTAATGATCAAGTATCTTGCTTTATCTATCTTCATATCCGTGGATATCTTGATATTCTTATCTCTATCTATTTAACTTCAAGTTTGAATACTTCTAGTATTCTACCAGATACAAGTCAGATCTACATACTTGACATACCCACCCGAATATAGAACGCCTTACCTTTATCATTATACAATCACTAAAACCATCAAACTTCAAGTGTAGGCTAAAGGACTATATATTTTCTCTCATAATTGCAATCCCGCTAATAAAAACAGTACAGTTTCCATGGATATTTTATAGAAGTTTAACATTAGGCAAGAACTTCAAAATATTTTCAGCTAATGTTATGGTACATACTAATGACTACTTTACAAAGACGTCTCTTGAAATATGTGCTATGACGACGGGTGTATATACTAGGAGTTTAACTTTCATTAATGTTGTCGCCAAGTACATTTTTGAAAGCCGCACCATTTGGCTGTACAATGAAAATGTAATTGTACGTCTAGATAGCAATTTATGACGTACGTTTAACAATTTAAACGTGATGTCGAGTAGAACCAAATCAAAATGTCCGTGCGCAAATTTGTGCAGTCAAACTAATCTCTTTCAAACAATTATGTCCATAATCTATCATGCAAATTAAATATTCATTAGATATACAGATTACATGTTTTCATATTTACGGACGCATTAAATTTGCCCCCTTCTTTCCAAAAGCTAGAATGACTCGTCTTTGATTGTTTGTTTTAGGTTTTTTCTGCTTGTAACTAAAATCTTTGACATTCCACTTGACACCTCTAACGCTCTTACTACTGTTTGTTTACAGTGCCCCCGCGGTTTACAGCGACTTCTCAGGGCCGGGTTAAAGTCCTCGAAGGTCGACTGTTGACGCTGCCGTGCTCGGCCAGCGGAACACCTGTTCCAAAGGTCACGTGGTCGAAACTGGAAGGAATGCTACCTAGCAACCGCTCTCAACACAACAACAAACAGATGACCATTGAACGCGTTATGTTCGATGATCGCGGTGTGTACGTCTGTCGAGCCACCAACATTGTTGGTTCTGTTGTTACACGAACGAACTTGACAGTGCTGGGTGAGTAGAATAAGCTTTATTAAGACCACTTTTTGGCACGAATATATTTTATAGGTAATTTTCATTACCTAAAATCGAACTGCATCATTATGTACATTGGTTGTTTTGTTTTAGTTAATGATTATGTCAATGTGACCATTCCGTTAATACGGCCAGTTATTTATGGCTCGTTTGTGGTATGATGAACAGTGTTCAGCGTATAAAGGTGCAATACAATAGCTTTAAGTAAACTAAAATATAAGTTAATGATGAGTTATGTCGTCTTTTTCTCTTAAGAAAATAACAATGCGGCTGAAGTAATGTGTGTATGTTGATGTTTATTATTATTACTACTAAGGTGCAGTACAAAAGCGTATATTATCCTAAATTATAAAAATACACTGCAAGCTGAGTTGAACTGGCTCTGATATCTCTTACCATACATGTAATACAGCTAAAGTAAAGTCTGTATATCATAATGGCGAGTAGTAGCAGAATATTTGCCCGATGCTTCACCACTCTTCTCCGAGATTGCACTAGATGATCATGTTATAATTTATGAATCACAGTGTTTTTTGCAAAAATAACATTCCAATAATAGAGCACTGAGTTAAAATATCAGTGTTAACACACCCAACCGTTTTGATCCAGTCCTACCAAAGGTTCTCAAGGGACCAAAGCGGATAGAGCTCGGCTATCGAGGTAGAAACAAGACGTTGAACTGTAAAGTGTTTGGATTCCCTCCACCAAATGTAACATGGTCAGGACCATCATCCACACAACACAAGGCAGTAGTGTTGGAGGAAGGCCTTCTGATACCAAACGTGCAATACCTAGACTCGGGGAATCATGTCTGCAGAGCAAGTAATACCCTCGGGGCCGTTCAGATGGAAACTTTGCTGATCGTTCAGAATGTAGGTAAGGTGTTCGTTATTATGTGCTCAAGGTTGCACACAGATGTAACAGTGTGAAGTGAGGTTATTTTTAGGTAGAAAATGTATATGAGATTACTACAGCGTCAGCTTATGTTAAATAATTCAATCTTCATCTGCTTACTAAATAATGACTTATAAATCCATACAAATACTGTATGTACAAAGCTACATTTATCTGTATGATGAGACTTGTTACAGTGATGTTAATTGTATTGTTTAATGACATTTGGAATTGATGCAACATCCTCATTGACACCTGTCACTCGGTACTTATACATTGACACCTGTCCCTCGGTACATATACATTGACACCTGTCACTCGTTACATATACATTCACACAATGTCACTCGGAACATATACATTTCGATCATGCGAAATTTGGGAACTGGTAACTGTATTTTCGAAAGTTTTGTATTTTCGAAAGTTTTGTGTCAGACTAATGTTGTTTAGTTTTGAAGATCTTGAATACAGAGATCAGTACAAAACACTCTATGCAAACGTTTGTAACTCAGCATATATATACACTTATTCGACAGTACTTCCACTGTTTAGTATGAAGCTTCCAAAGATGTTGGCCAGCTCCAAGAATCAACCGGTATCGATCAGATGTGAAGCTACCGGTAATCCTTTGCCATTGGTGCAGTGGAGTAGAAACGGAAGTGCAAACATTTCTGGAGTTTCTGGAGGCGTTTCTCAGAAGACTTTGAAGATATCGTCACTCAAACGCGAGGACCAAGGGAACTACACGTGTACCGCTGTTAATGAGTTTGAAGACATGGTTCAAACACGGGTGCTTGTTGGTAAGCGCCGCTGTGTAACAACTTATATTCATTTTCATTATTATTGGTTATATAATTTACTAGAACTATATGACGCTCATTAATATTTACAACTACATGCAATTTGAGCTAAACTGAAAAGGAAACGAACATGAACCCATGCATTATCAAAAAAGCATATTCGTTACATTTCTACTCCGTAAACATCACCTGGTGACAAACCCAGAGGAATGTTTAACTGGTTATGATGCATTGTTCTTATTTAGTTGGAGTTTGAGAGGTAAAGGCTTTCTCAACAAACACAGTGGTTTTACGTTTGATTGCAATGTTTGTAGTAATCTCCACGCAAAGCGTAACAAATCTCACCGTTTAGTGATGTTGCCGGTTCGGAAGCTCACAAACACGCTTATATACATGAATTATTGCTGGCGTCAGGGAATATAACTATTCGTGACGTTTGCTTGCCTGAGTTTGCGTAACAACACAGAAGAAAAACTGAAACTAACCAATCACAGGACACAATTATATTGTTTTGATTCTGTGCTCATCTACACGGCAGAATTCCATGAGTTTGTGTCTGTCGGATTTGTCGAAAGCAATTGTACGTTCGTGATAACAAGCAGTTGGTTAGGTCACGAGTATTTACATGCGGTCAGAACGGAGGTGCCATCTTTCCTTTCAGGGGGTTAAGATTCGATTGTCAATTTGTGGAGTTTAATTTGTGCATTCGTTTTTGCAACAGAAGCTGAAGGACACTTTGGTTTTAGTAGTAAGGTAGACGTGCTACTCTCTGAAGCAAGAAAAAGCTTAGTACCGAACTGGCTCTAGACAATTTTTGCAGCAATTAATCATACTTGTTGCGCTTTCATACGAAGCATTCGACCGCTTTAACTTGAAACTGTCTCCACTAATATGTTCCTGGTATAATATCGCCCATACTGCGCTCATCATCTAAAACGTCAATTCTAAAATCTGAATTATTTAGGCATTGCGTTTCCGGTTTTACCTCAAAGCCAAACTAAACAAAGTTGTAGATATCGACGAGTGTTTGTCACCCCAGCACGGATGTCACAAGTACGCCAGTTGTATTAGCAACCCTGGTGCCTACTCCTGCCGCTGTAAAGCGCGATGTATAGAAACTGTTAACCCATACACATTTGGTAACTCTTGTAGATATCGACAAGTGTTTGTTACCCCAGCACGAGTGTCACATCTGTGAGCGTGTGAGCGTGGTTGGCGCAGTCGATTAGACCTCTGACTCCCAACCAGAAGGTCCTGGGTTCAACACCCGGCCATCCCGAGAGTTGAATTTGTGCAACCTTCTTTCGCCACACCGTCCGTGGACAGGGACGTTAAGCCGTTGGTCTAGTCTCTCGACATTCTATCGAGGGACTTAAAAGAACCCACGCACTTGTCGATAAGAGCAGGGTAGTGATCCCGGTGTCGTGGTCTGTATCTACATTGTAACTGGCAGCCTTTGGCGCCGTATATAACATTGTGAAGCGCATCGAGACGTTACGTGGGATGCGCTATATAACCACTGATATTATTATTATCTACGCCAGTTGTATTAACAACTCTTGTTCCTACTCCTCGGCATGCCGCTGTAAAGCGCGATATCTAGGAACTGCTAACCAATACATATTTGGTAACTCTTGTAGATATCGACGAGTGCTTGTCACCCCAGCACGGGTGTCACAAGTACGCCAGTTGTGTTAACAACCCTGGTTCATACTCCTGCCACTGTAATACCGGATATCGACCAAGTGGAGAAAGCTGTGTCATACTCACAAGTACGATAACGCTTGTTTATCTACTGCTGTGTTCCAATAACTATCGAACAGTGTTGCCTTAATAAAGTAGTTATCTCTTAGCAGACCATAAGGTATTAATTTTATATTATATGTTTTTAACCCGTGCGAAGGTGTATATGATAAACAGTGTGTTTGAAGCTCATACAGGGGTTCATGGTGTCCAATACGACGCCAACTTTTAGAACTCAGTAGAGAGCAAAGCACCTCTTTTGTATGCCAAAAAGTCGGAAAATCTGGTTACCGAGCGAATTTCAGGGTACGGACGAAAATGTGAGATTGGGGCGGGGAATGACCAGCTCGGGCGGAGAAAAGAGGATAAGCCACATTTCGACCGTGCGCCAAAACGCTGTTGAAACCCTGATTTTCGGATTTGTTGCAGTCTAAAAACTCAGCGGTACCCAGCCTCAAGTCTGGTCAAGGACAATTATAGTGTTAGTAGCTATCTAACTATTCTTAAAAGTTGCTAATTATAATCTAATAGTATCTTAATCAGTTTAATATACAATATTCCAAAATGTTGTATTTTTCTAGATTACTATATTCTAACGCTCTTATACATTCTGTCACTTGTCTTTATGTCGGATCGGAGTGCAATGTGTGCAAATTGTTTGGGTTAATTACTTTCTAGTGGAAGTTAGTGTAAAGCTCACAGTTTCATGCACCGGGTTTTTCAAGCGATTGCAACAGTCCTAACAGTTTGTCCATAAAAACTAAAACAAATATAAATGTTTGCTTGCCCAGGACTCTGATACATAAATGCAATTTATATTTTAGATCGGCAAATCTCATCCAATCCCTTTGTAATTGTTTTTACCGTACGAAGCACTGCAAATGTATACAAATAACATTCGTACATATTATATTGCAGTTAATTACAAAGAGTAGATAAATAGCTCAGTAAATACTGAAAAGCATGGAGTTTGTGTCAGGTACATCATATAGCGAACCAAACAACATTTAAAAATTAAATTACTATTGTTATTATTATTATTATTTACAATGATTCTTATCATAGCATTGTTTTAATATATTTCTTGAATATAGCTCCAGGAGGCCTTAAAATATCTGCCATACTCGGCAGTAAACCCACGTATCTGAGGCAGATACAATCCTGGCTCGCCCCAGTATTACGCAGTTCGAGCACCAGTCACTGGAGCAGGTGTTGGCATGGCAACTATCACGGATTTAGTGCATCAACCTTTCATTCCCGCTGCGATAACAAAGGTCCTACGGTCACTATCGTACGAGTTGGGAGCTACATATTCGGGGGGTACACCGATCAGTCCTGGGGTGGTAAGTGAAAATAGAGTCAACAGCAAAGTGTGTCAGATACTGTAAATATTATCCATTCCCGTTGTGATAACAAAGGTCCTATACGGTCATTATCGTCAGAGTTGGGAGCTACATATTCGGGGGGTACACCGATTGGTAAGTGGAAATAGAGTCAACAGCAAAGTGTGTCAGATACTGCAAATATTATCCATTCCCGCTGGGATAACAAAGGTCCTACAGTCACTATCGTCATAGTTGGTAGCTACATATTCGGGGGGTACACCGATCAGTCCTGGGCTGGTAAGTGAAAATAGAGTCAACATCAAAGTCTGTTAAACAGTGTAAATATTATCCATTCCGGCAGTGATAACAAAGTTCCTACAGTCACTATCGTCAGAGTTGGTAGCTATATATTCGGGGGTACACCGATCAGTCATTGGCTGGTAAGAGAAAACAGAGTCAACAACAAAGTGTGTCAGATACTGTAAATATTATCCATTCCCGCTGGGATAACAAAGGTCCTATACGGTCACTATCGTCATAGTTGGTAGCTACATATTCGGGGGGTACACCGATCAGTCCTGGGCTGGTAAGTGAAAATAGAGTCAACAGCAAAGTGTGTCAGATACTGTAAATATTATCCATTGGCGCTTGGATAACAAAGGTCCTATACGGTCACTATCGTCAGAGTTGGTAGCTACATGTTCGGGGGGTACACCGATCAGTCCTGGGCTGGTAAGTGGAAATAGAGTCAACAGCAAAGTGTGTCAGATACTGTAAATATTATCCATTGGCGCTGTGATAACAAAGGTCCTATACGGTCATTATCGTCAGAGTTAGGAGCTACATGTTCGGGGCGTACACCGATTAGTCCTTGGCTAGACTAAGTGAAAATAGAGTCAACTGCAAAATGTGTCAGTTACTGTAAATATTATCCATTCCCGCTGGGATAACAAAGGTCCTAGAGTCACTATCGTCAGAGCTGATAGCTACATATTCGGGGGGTACATCGATCAGTCCTGGGTTGGTAAGTGAAAATAGAGTCAACAGAAAAGTGTGTCAGATACTGTAAATATTATCCATTGGCGCTGTGATAACAAAGGTCCTATACGGTCATTATCGTCAGAGTTGGGAGCTACATGTTCGGGGGGTACATCGATCAGTTCTGGGCTGGTAAGTGAAAATAGAGTCAACAGAAAAGTGTGTCAGATACTGTAAATATTATCCATTGGCGCTGTGATAACAAAGGTCCTATACGGTCATTATCGTCAGAGTTGGGAGCTACATGTTCGGGGAGTACACCGATTGGTAAGTGAAAATATAATCAACAGAAAAGTGTGTCAGAGACTGTAAATATCATCCATTCCGGCTGTAATAACAAAATTCCTACAGTCATTATCGTCAGAGTTGGTAGCTACATATTTGGGGTTACACAGATCCGTCCTGGGCTAGTAAGAGAAAACAGAGTCAACAAAAAAGCTTGTCAGATACTGTACTGAAATATTATCCATTCTCGCTGGGATAACAAAGGTCCTACTGTCACTATCGTCATAGTTGGTAGCTACATATTCGGGGGGTACATCGATCAGTCCTGGTCTGGTAAGTCACTATTATCAGAGTTGGTAGCTACATATTGAGACACTATCTTATGATTGGCTCAAAAGCAAAGTGTCTTAGTATAGGAAAATGGTAGGAGTGAAGAGATATGACTCTTTAATTGTTTTAACAGATACCCCTGAAGTGAAGGTGACCCGAAAAGCGGCAAGATGAACATCTATTAATAGGAACAGACACTGAGGGGAATAGTTGTTTTAGTATATGCCAAACCAGTAAATAGCTATTGACACAAAACTGTTTTTTTAAACTTCCATACAAATCCAGCTTGCGATACATCCGTGAGACGGGACGCCATTTTGTCTAGTTTTACGCGTGAACACGCGGAGATAAATTGCTTCGGATATTCGTAATTTGATTAACCAATCCGATCGCGCGACAAGCACTATTCTCTGTTTTTGTATATATTAAATAGTATTTTTACATACGTATTCATTATACAATGACAATGGAGCTCTCCCTCTTTATTAACTCATATTTAGTTGGTAGCGAATTCAAAATGGCCGAACTGTTATTTGGCAACACAATATTTATTCATAAAGTGTTATACCTTAATCCCGCTATTAATAAGGCAATCACGCATGACATAATTTCTATAGTAGAGGTACAAGATTAATTTAGAAGTAGTTTGGTATGAACAAGCAACCGGCAAAATTACATTATACAATGGCAATTCATATAAAAACATGTTTTCAAAGTTTTATCCCTACTTTTACAGACACCAAATGACTGGCCATCAATGTAATAGTAATGGTAGAATAGTTAACATTTCAGCAACACGAATCACGATACAGCCATGTTTCTCTTGGCGAATGTTCAAAGGAAAACAGATACAAAATGATCTGTCGCTGCAATCAGTCGTTACAGCGAGTGAACACTAAAAGCGGATCAGGAAAGCGAAGCAACACTCAATTACTTATCGCCGACAGGCAAAGTACAAAACGTTTATCCAAGGCGAATACCAGCTTGTATTTTGTGGTTTTCGCAACTCTATCACAACTCGAGTAACTGCCATTGTAGAGATTCACAACTAGTCTATCAATTCTTTACTGCAGTCTCTTTATTCTTTGCAAATTTTTTTTTTCAACACTCGTTCAGATTACTTTAGCCATTGTTGTTTACATTAAAATATATCCAAAGCTCATTTCAAGTACCGTTTATTTGATTTACTAAGATTTTGATTTGTCTGAATGATTTCATCACTGCTCGTTTTTTTCACGTAGTCAGTTCACGTGATTACACACTGCCGCAGCGGAAGTGACGAGAAAGTTTGCCGGTTTCTAGTGTGTCGATCGTTGTAACAATACTTAACAAGTGTTATATCAATTATGTCAATTTCATTCAAATAAATTTGTAAAATGTATGTAATAGAACAATGTTTCCACTCGCTCGCGTCGTAATAAGTTGGTATCCAATTAATGTACGACTCGAGCTCATGGAATCAGTTGTTAAACATATGATAAACGTTTTCCAAACCAACGAATATTGCTTGCGTTTTCTGATTTGTTAATCAAGTTTGGCTAATATATGTTATTTATCTCCAGTCACTCATGCATACTATCATATAATCATGTGCCTAATATGTAAAGTAAATTTTACATTTTCAAATTTTCAGTCACTATTCGTAGGTTTGCAAATGCTAAAACAAATTATTACCTTCAGTTTCGGTGTCTACCATTTGCGACTTGGTGAATGTCTATCACGGGTTATCTCCACTTCATGGAAGAGATGTTAATTAGTATATACCAACTCTATGATCTTGTCATTTCCAGCAGTTTAATTAATTCGCTATCTCGGAAGATTGAGCAATATCCACTTTCTAGGAAGTGGATAACACGTCCAATTCAAAGCTGACAGTGTTTCCAAGTTTGAATGTTTGATACTCAAGGCAGTACACTTACAGGTATAAGTTGGTCTTGCTCTATTAGAGGTAAATGAGGCCCTATTAGGGGTTTCCGGGATACGGGATATTTGAAGAGAAAATTATCGGGATTTGGGATATTCACATACTATATTTCGGGATATTGAATAATAAACAACAATGAAATATCATCACAAAAGACGGGAGGTAAAAGCGAAACATTGGCGTTTAAATTTATTTATGTTATTTGTTAGGCGCGTATGCGCTTTTTTAGTTTGTCTACACTTTTTTCTTTTAATAAGAACCAGTAAAAATTTGTTCAGGCTCAATGTTCTTATTTTTTTGACAATTTCAGGCTCAAAACATTCCTATTTTGTTCTTATTGGCTGTGTTTTCACTAGGCATTTTAACTCGCCTAAAATGTCTTTAGGTTCATGTTTACACTGTTTCAAGATTGTAAGAATTACGAGCAACACTATATTATTCACTTACTGATTGTATATTGTATCTTGTGGTTTTTCTTTTTGTTCTTATACTAAACTCTCGAATAAAGTTTTATTTTAGCCTTAGTTTGTTCTTATTTTTTAGGCGATTTCAGCCTGAATGTTCTTATTAAGTGTGTTCTTATATAAAAAAAAGAGTGTAGTCCATTAACTTCTGTCTCAAGTGTCAATCCAAAGCAAACTTCACACGAGTTTGACAGGTATGACCTCTTGAACGCAAAAGCCATGCGATCGGATATTGTAATGTCTGTAATCTGACCTTGTTGGAGAATAGCGGTTCTGTTTGGCAGTGTGGCTACGCAGATTAAGATTATTCATGATGCAGATCGGGTTCCAACTCTCCCGATTTTCCCGGGAGTCTCCCGAAATGTCATGCAATCTCCCGGTCTCCCGTAATTTGTCATATTCTCTCAAATTTTCAAAAATTTTGCAAAACGGGGAAAATATGTACAAACCCACTGCGTTTTAGCGACAAATGGGAAGATACCTAAAAGAACTGCTGACGATAATGTGAATATAGGTGTAACTTTGGGCCATTTCAGCTTTTTTGTTCACTTTTTATTTGGTGCAATGTTTGAGTGATTGATACCGAATATTGGTTGGAATGCTAATACATGTATGCTTGTTGACACCTCGATAGATCACTCAAAAATGCTCTCAAAATGCAGAAAATGCCATTTCAGAGGACTTAAATTTTCACCATTTTTCGGTGCCTGGAAAATCTCTCTAATTTTCATTTCCATTTTTGTTCGGTGCTTTTACTGCCGAAAGTATGGCTGTCTTTTGGCAAACATATTTCTACCTGGAGATACTTTTAAGCTTGTTAAAGATCAGGGTAATCTTCTACGATTAACAGAGAAATAATTATCAAAAGGTCAACGGATAAGACGGTACATAATTGTTTTTATTTACGTCAGCCATACTCGCCTTCACAAGAGAGTCAGGAGCAAAACACAAGTTTTGCCACGTGAGACAGTGATAGAAAAGAGGGTGGAAATAGTTAACGAAACTGTTTGACAGAAACTGAGGTTGCCTATGCAATACATGGAACTTGTACCGAAACAACAGTTGCGGTGTAATTACTGTCAGTAATCAGTGGACTTCAAACACCTCGCCACAAACGGAACACGTGCGCGTTGAAACTAAACAAGTTCTTGACACTCACAAAACTATAGATTTACGATCTTGTTCAACAAAAACTTGAAAGAAAAGATCTGTACTGAAAATTATTGTGTGAATCCTGGACCAAACAACCTTGGCTAGTTATATTTAAAAAAGAAAAACAATTGGAGGAAATGTTATGAATCTGTAAAGGTTTGAGTGTGACTGCACAGGCTGAACATTTTGAGTCGAATTTGAGTAAAAACCGCAATTCAAAGAGGCCACCGTGAGAGGCTATGGTTTCTCAAATTTTAATCAATCTTAATCACCGAGTTCAAATGTGACCACGCAATACACGCATTTAATCCCATTGTGAATCTCATGTCAATATTATTGTGGTGGGTTTTCTGTGAACTTCAAACACCTCGACACAAACTGCGGACCTCGTTCATTGAAAATTGTTGTCGTGAACCTATGCTCCAATGGATTATGGAAGATTTCAAAACAGAACAAGGAATTTTACATCTTTAGATTAAATATTACATATCTATAACTTGTACTATACCTCGAGAATTCTATATTTTAACAAAGGGAAAAAGTAAAAAGAGGAGAATCAGTAACTTTGTAAGTTTGTTGCGTTGTTGCGTGTATATTCACAGTAATGGCAATTAGCAAGACGAAATAAAAATATCGTAAAGATAATAACAAATACAAAATTACTTGGCGAGTCGCTTATCACTCAATGTATTAAATTTATATCACACATTTTACTGTGAAATTTTTCTCATGAAGTGGGTACTGTAATGTACCAGGAGCCTGGACACTAGTAATGTAATGCGCATGCGCGCGATCGAGCGAGGGTGTGTGGATTGCAAGATGGCGAATAAACCAGTTAGTTTGATCTGTAGTTTAATCTGTTAGTTTCAATACGTTATCG
>JANUFV010170532.1:0-13087 GCA_024757865.1 Epizoanthus scotinus | reverse complement strand
TGTGGTAGTACTACCACTAGGATTTTTTTACAACAAATTTTGTGGTAATGCCAAGTTCGAGGGCACACTGTAACATAGCAGTTACAAGCCACTCGGGTTCAAAGCCGACCAGTTAAGTCAGCACCCTACCTCGAGTTTGTTTTGGAGATGCTTCTTCATGGACTGTTCTATGCGATTTAGAATCTTATAAACTTGTATAAGATAAAGGCTTCTAACTGGCATTTTACAGTGCCTAAATACTGACAGTTTAAGCCCAGTTCACACTAGCGACGGAAGCAGAAGCGGGGACGGAAGCGGAGACGGAAAAAACGGAACTCTCCCTTTTCTTCCGTCATGCTTCCGTCACTTACGTCGAAGTGTGAACGAACCAGAACGACGGAAGCCGAGACGGAAACGGAAAATGAAATAATCACAAAGCTCTTTTCCAGTCCCTCGACGAAAAGAAATTAAACACAACAGCACGCAAGCGAGAGGCTATGGGAATCGAAGCGAGGCTTCTACTTTTGCTTCCGCTGTGTTTGTTCACACTTGGATATAAGTCCTTACGCTTCCGTCTCCGCTTTCGTCGCCTCAAACCAGGCTTAACAGTACATAGACAGTGTTTTCATCCGGAAAGCCAACGATTGAGAACGAAACTATCGACCCGTAATTGGATGAATTCACAAGGTGAAACTCCCGTTACATTCCTCCCTCCCTTCACCACTCGTGCTTCACGACTCGGCACACAGCACTCAATGTTATCAGTACCTGTCACCAAGTCTACAGACTGATACGATAATAAGAGACACGGATATTAGATCGACATGATCAATGAATATTTTATTCCCAATTGTTATTCACAAGTTTTTGTATTTCTGGCACTTCCGTCCTTCCTTTTTGTCTTATTTTAAGATTTGAAACCATTTTCGCAGAACCTTCGACGATTTAACATCACTGTTTGAACTCTGTACAATTTATAAATATATTAATTAAAAATAGCAAAAATTATCTTGACCCAAGTCGTCTTCAAAAAACTAAAGTAATCAATTGGTCAATATTGTGACTTTGGAAGTATAAACTATTTCAACTATTTACTTCAATTACAAACTGAAACAAAACGATTTGTAACATTCCAGTTGGAAAAACAACATCTAAATATACGAGATTACATTTCGATTCATCCTGTTTGTAAATATATTCGTGACAAAGGTTATTTTATCACTGCAAGAAGTATCTCCCCAAATGAGTCTAGTTTGGGCGAACGATACTTCATCCTATACATCCACCCGACCCACCCTAACCCTAACCCTAAAATTATAGGAAGACTATATGGCGTTCTACCATGAAGTATAGCCCTGCATTTGCGGTTTAGTACTCTTGACACAGAGTTCTAAATACTTGCGTCGAGTCGTAGAAAACTCGTCCGATCTCTTCATGGCCGAACTGTCAGCTCGAACCCAGTCTCTTTTGGCATATAATCTCTGTTCCAGCTCTCGCGACTGGAGTTCTAGTAATCCAGTTCAAGGTGTCCGGGCTGACTTATATTTTAAGATACAACCTCTGTGATGATGTTGGCAACTTCTACAGCGCTGTTGTTTTGGATGAAAGACTCGTGATCACCCTCGACCCACTTCAACGTCACGCCACCGTCACACACTTCGTTCAACTTGAAGTCCTCACCAAGTGATTTACCCATTTCATTAACAGTCTTCGCTCGCACCAGTGTCACGTGGCCGCGGTACTTGGTGTTGGCCTTGTACTGCTCACCCATGCGCAGTAGGTTCATGAAGGAGGTCAAAGCCCACACCACAGCCTCTCTGTCATGCGATGGCTCGGCACTAGCAATGGCGTTCACCGTAATATCGATCAGGTTTTCAAGGCGTTTCTCCGATTGCAGTTTCTCCATGAGTTTGATCTTGTCCACCTTCGCAAACTGCGGCGCGGCGGCACAGAGGACTTCAGAAAGGACATCCACTCCCCAGCCATCGCCCATTGCCAACCGTTTGCGGTGCCCCACCGTATGCGCCTCTACGTACTTGTGAGAGCCGTCTAACAGCACCAAGTTCTCGATTTCGTTCGTTTTCTCAAGTTGAATCGCCATTTCAATGGCCACACATGCGCCGAACGAGTAACCGGCAATGATGAGAGGACCCTTGGGTTGAACTTGGCGGATTTGACTAATGTAGAACGATGCCAACTCGGAGATGGATTGCGCCGGGGCCGATGGGGTGTGCTGCAGGCCGTAGACTGGGTACGACAGGTGGGAGGCGAGCGTCCGAAGTGGTTCAACCGTGCCGTGAATGTTGTGTACGACAAATACGGCTTTATGGCCATTGTTGTGACTGTTCAGAGGGACCAACACGTGCTGGGCCATACCGAGTTTATTCAAGATCATTGGAGCCTTCTCGGTCTCTGTTTTCTCTTCAGCAGGGGGCGATGCACCGCCGCTGGCCAGTTCTCGCATCTTGTTCACTGTGAGCATGCGCACCTCCTTCATCGGGAGTTGAATATCGTAATCTCGCTCAAGCGTCTGTCGCACCTCAACACCCATCAAGGAATCGAGACCTAAAAACGATAACGAAATTAATTAGAAAAAAATGGGACTTTTCAAGGACGAACACTTTTAAACTTCTGGGCTGCATACAACCGTTTGTTTAACATATTCTCGTGCATACGAGCTGTATTTGATCAATACCAGCTTCCCGTTGGAGTAAATTTTAGCCTTCAAATGTGGGGAAAGATGCAAGAAGTTAACAACTACTGTAGAAATATTTCAAGTGTCGACTAGTGTCGACTAGTGTCGACTATCATCTACCAATGCCTCTTTCAAGTGTCGACTAGTGTCGGCTATCATCTACCAATACCTCTTTCAAGTGTCGACTAGTGTCGGCTATCATCTACTAATACCTCTTTCAAGTGTCGACTAGCATCTACCAATACCTCTTTCAAGTGTCGACTAGTGTCGGCTATCATCTACCAATACCTCAATTGCCATAACAACCACATTTTAAATGACATGTTTGGCTAAGCGTTAATTAAACGGTTTATACACAGAATTCATAAATATGGTGGCCGTGCTGATTGAGTCTGGGGCGAGTTTTAAACAACATGAGATCGATACATAGAACACATAGCAGAACAAAAATGGCGTCCTTTGCTTCGAGTGATGTGTCTTCTGTTGTTCTGTTGGAAAACGACATTCCGGGAGCGTCACTAGAAAGCAGAACACTGTCAAAATTGAACAATGATGAATAAAATTCGGTGTACTAGCACGGCCATCAAAGACAAATCTCACAGCTTGTCAAGCAACTCACCGAGATCTGCTAGGGTGGTGTCGGGATTGATACTGTCCACATCCTTCATCCCTAGAATGTGGGCCACTGAACCAACCAAGTCAGCACCAGACCCCTTGTCGCCCTTCGAAGTTATTTTAGCCGCCAGCACGTAACTAGAAACAACTGGATGAGCCTGCGACAAAAAACTGTCCAGCACACTTAAACAGTTGCTCATGCGCTGTGGGAGAGTGCCACCAATGACAGTTTCGTTTGAGCCTCCCATGGTATCCTGGAAAGGGAAATATTCAGCAATTATTCGACACATGTTGGAAATAACATAATATACTGCCAAGACAAATCGTACTTTCTACGAACTTTATTCCAGCAGCAAGGAGACGGGCTTTTTTTAAACAGCTTTGTACCAACTCATAGTAAGGATTTTAAATATGTCTCTTTTTTTCATTTACAGCTTCGTGTAGTACAATTATTATTTCAATTATCAGATTCTTGCTTAATTTGATACAACAAATGACAGTATACACCGAGAACTCTAGTGCATGCTAGGCGAGTATCAGACATGATTTCCACGTCACTACTGGCACTATCTATACTGACTATAACCAGATTTTTATCATAATTAAGTGAAGCAAATGTTCAAATGATAAAACACTTCAATCAAGAAAGTGTTCAAAACTCAGATTTAATCCCAATATATTGCATGCACGTGCTGAAGATATTTTATTCACGAGTAAGTAAAAAATATTTACCTGAATAAGACCAACGTCTCCAATGGCGCCCCATTGTATGGCTAATCCCGGCAGACCGTCCGCTGCCCTCTGTTCGCAGATGCGCTCCATGGCCGAGTTGGCAAACCCGTAGTTGGCCTGTCCTGCATTGCCGCGTCCACTCGACACTGACGAGAAAGCCACGAACCAATCACAGTCCTGCGCGATTTCTGGCTGGCGAGTCAATCTGCAAGATACGACACGAGTATATAAACTTGATAGAGAACGGAGTTCTAAAGCTGTTCGCAGCAACTAACACTAACGTAGAACGCAACATAATAATAATAATAATAATAATTGAATTTATATCCTCATCCAGCAGATATTTATTTAGCCTATTTTATTTGCTGGATAAGCAACAGGGTCCAGACTATTGCCTCAAAACTCTGCTGGTTTTATCCTTTATCTCGCGTTTTCGTCATAGTTCAAAGGGTCGATGCACTGCGTCCGTGCAGCGAGTGTTGAAGAGATGTAAAGTTTCATGCATGTAACCCCGACTCATCTCGCAATAGTGCTGCGAAGTAATTTGCACGAAAGACTTGATCATGTTATCAGGACCATTGTAGTTTTTAAACAACAGTAAGTCAGCCAAGGATCAGCTACAAGCTTACCTATCTAACGCGATAGTCCCGTGATACTTTGGTCCAGCAACTTCACGGAACATCTCCGGGGTCTGATTCTCGAATATACCGTCTCTCAGAACAACTGCCAGGTGAAAGACTCCTCCGAGGGGACCGAGCGCCAGCGCTTCCTTCATAACAGCCTTGGCCCCAGTGTCTGTGCTGACGTCACTCGTGCTTGCCACGACCTTGGCTCCCATCTCCCGCCAAACCTTCACTCGGCGGGCCTGGTAACCAGTACGGATACCTGAAAAAAAGCAAAAGACATTTGGATATCAATAACATAGGATGGAAATTCGACAAATTTTCAATTTTGTGCTTCATCAATACGTCATTAGCTATGAAAATAGTCAGCTAGCGTAGTTGCCTGTTTTGTTTAGTTCTAGGCAAAAACACAATCAGGAATTCTCTAATTATTTAGACTTCTGCTCAACCAGAAGCTTAGCTGTATATATAGTTTGGCAATAGATAAATACCAGTCTGGAATGATACCTATATGTATGGCTAAAGCTGTAAGTAAAAAAAAAAGCATTTTCTTTGGTCTTGAACCCAAACTATAGGCATGAACATGTGGGTAATTGAAGCAGATCAGTCTATTTACACATCTAGTTAAGATAGGTGGTTCAGTGGTTACCATGGAATTACACTTACGCGGAAACAGAACTGGACCCCATCTCTTGGCCGGGTTCTTGGCAAGAGTTTTTTTTATTTACTTTACATATGATATCCATGGCTAGTACAATCTTGCTTGCAACTGTTTTAAAATAAACAATTTAACACTGCAACATATTCTTAAATTTCACTTTGCAAATAGAACTGCGCAGTATATTTGAAACTAACTTATTATTAAATAGTATAGTATTTAGCTAAAGTAGCCGACCTAAACGAGTTGAGCCGACGTTTCGAGCGTTAGCCCTTCGTCCCTCGAAACGTCAGTTCAAACCTACCACCTTCACGGCGAACAGCATAACATTAACTCCTACAGTTGATTAAATCAATCTTAATTTAACCCACTCACCGACGTAGAATCCCTAGTTTTTTTCAAAACAAGTCCACCAGAGTATACTAACAACAAACTGGGCAATTCACTAACCTCGTCTGCTGGTCAGCACTAAATTGCGGGCTCCCCTTTCCACTAGCCAATGAGCAAGCTCGAGGCCAAAGCCTCCAAGACCGCCAGTGATGATGTAACTCTTCCTTGGGTCACACATGCTTCGCGCATGCGCCTTCAGTTTGACTACAGTTTTAGACTCGTCCTCCGGGCGGACTTGTACGACAACCTTGCCAATGTGTTTGCCTTGGGCCATGAAGCGGAATGCTTCTTCGATCTCATCTCGGTCAAATACTGTAGTCTTTAGAGGACGAACAGCGCCTGAGGAGAGATGGATTGGACGTGTAAACCGTTGTACCATTTGGTTCTATTATGCATACGATACACATATCTTGCCACTTGTCAAATGTACATCTATATTTTGTGGTGGAAATGTTGCACTTGCAACAATAACATTGATAACATTTCTTGTCGGGAGTTCAAAGTGATCTGCAATATGCGAGTTTTGAAACTAATTTCACATTTCTTATCGAGAGTTCAAAGTGATCTACAATATGCGAGTTTTGAAACTAACTTCCGTTATAAACTATTTTATTGGCCGGTGCAAACAACTGGATTCATAGATATTTGTTGTTAAAGCACTGTTGCTGTCATTTGTTTCTGTAAAGGATTTGCCGAGAAAAAATATCTTGTCCAACCCTCGGGCAGTCGACCATATTTTCCCGTTTAGGCAACAAAAGCATTCTATTGCCGTCTTCCCACCTAAACTAGTCAAACTGAATGGCTCCTATTGTTTCTAGTTTCACCTTATGTACAGATATGTTTTTACTGAAACAGAACTTTATAAGAATAATTATTTGCAAATCCTCCAATAAAACTATTGGAAAAATACCTGATTTGATTCCGTTGGTCAATAACTCCGACACCTGCTGCCAATCCATATTTCCTTCTTCAAAGATGGCATCAAGAAGGATTCCGTGGAAAGCGATGTTCCTGAGGAACAGGGCCATCCCCAGGGGGGTGTTGTTAGACAGATCATATTTGCCGATCTCCAGGAATCGTCCGTGGCGAGCCAAGCATCGCAGGCTAGCTTGGAGTTTCTCTTCAGCTAGGGAATTGAGTACGATGTTCACTCCCCGGCCGTTTGTATTGTGCATGACCTGCAAACACGAATCAGGAGAGCAGAGGTCATATTACGACGAAAACCTACACGCATGGAAACCTGTAGTTTAGTTTAGTTTATCAGTCACACTACAAGACACCTGGTGGTCATAGTAAGTAAACGTAACCTTGCTGGCACTGAAACAAAAAATGTCAGGAAGAAATACAATAGTCTATACAAAAATCAACCAGTAATTTACCAAGTAAACAACACGATTTTAAATGGCTTAATCTCTGAATACAATCTCGGAAAATACAGAGCTTTTCAAATTCATCTATTGGAGAGATTTAGCACCACGTATGTATGAGAAGCGAACGTGAAATATGACCACGTTATCCCGCGTTAGCTGTTGGCCGTTTCTACGTGAAAGTAAGCAACTTTGCGTTTGTTGTTTACGGGAGGTATTTTTTCTTTATTTTTAAAACAGATTATTTTTCAAGTTCAAGTTTGCCGTATATGTGATGCTAAATGTCTCTAATATTCAAATAGCGTACTGCAGAACAGATGTAATAATATACACTAGACATACATCGATTTCAATTATAATCTCTGTATCTATGTAGTGATAACCAGAATGTTTTGCAGGGAAAGTTATTATACAACTGTTCCAATATCAATTACCCCCTCCCCCCAATAGGGACTACTCGCAGTCTACTCTGTTATTGAAAACTGCTGAAGCTCAGGTAACTCACCATGTGTTCAAATGATAAGTCCCTCGAGTTGCCAATGTTTTCTGGTATCAGTTTGGGGAAGGTCTTCAGCAAATACTCTCTCTTCTCTTTCGTTCCAACTGTGGTATACACTTCACATCCCATCGACAAACAGATGGAGATTGCTGCCTGACCCACTCCCCCTGAACCCGAATGAATCAACACACTCTCGCCTTTGCGCATGTTTGCACGCACAATAAGCGCGTAGTACGCAGTCGCGTACACCACTGGGACACTGGCTGATTCTAGCAGGCTCCAGGATTCTGGGACTTTCCAAGTGAACCGCTGATCAGCCATGACAGTAGTTGCAAGAGCTTGTGCAGGCAGCAGACCCATGATCCTCTGCCCACTCCGATTCTTGCCAGAGAATTCCATGCCGAGGATGCAGTCCTGGTGAGCCAAGTCTCCGGGCAAGGCATCTGGCGGCAGTTTGCCAGTGGCTAACATGATGTCTCGGAAGTTGAGTGACGTGTAGTGCACCTTGCACAGCTCGGTCGTACCCTGAGTTCCGGGTGCGTACTTGAGATGAGAGGCAATCCACCTGTTAATACGATAGAACCACATCAGTTATAAAGCATGCACATAATTACTGTACAAGAATGTTTGTGTGCATATATTATATGTAGCACGAACGTTTATATGCCGTTTATTTGGGGAATATAAATCACTCTCAATATGTGCACACCCGTATGATAAATGTTCGTATACAATATAATCAATTATAAATGTATGCATCAGTATGTATATATGCAACTCGCAGATTTATGGGAGGGGCCGGACGGGCCACGCCCTTCCCCCTCCCCCTTTCTGTTGGACGCTCGATTTAGCTATAGTCTAGAAGAGTAAAAAAACTAGTTTACATTTGCGTTAAAACATTGAGCAATAGTATTGATATGTTGTATTTCTCACCTAATCTTCGAAAATTCGAGTTCCCTGGGTTATGAAATTAATCTTAAACGAGTTTTAGAACACGTAATAAAAGCTACAATTTGCCAATAGGTCCTGCGACACTGTTAAACGCAACCTGTGACATTCCAGGCATGTTTACGTTTCATTTATTTATTTCCTAAATTCCTGGATCCGCCCCCGACTTGGGTGTATATATGTGGACGTCTGCACTTGAGAATAGATATGTATAAATATCTTGCAAATATGTTCTAGGTGTTAATATAAATTATTTTCTTTACATGCTGTCGACATAAATTAACCAGTCCACAACAACAACAACAACAACAATAGCAACAACTACTCACTAGCTACAACCACACAGAGCAAAACCTAATAAACAAGTGAAGCCAGTGTTACCTTAGTGACGAGAGGTCACCTCGAGTCAGCACATTCACGTACGCATGCTCAGTCTCTTCATTTGCACTGGACGTGGACTCCATCATCACGTGGCGGTATGAGCCACGTGTTCCGTCCTTGTACACGTTCATTACCAGATCCAACTTGCGCAACATGACCATATCTCTTGTCATCGCATCAGCAGATCTGCCAGACTGGTCAAACAAACACCGGATTCTCTCTCCACCTTGAAATGATAATAAAGTAATTCATAGTCAAAATCAAGGTACTAGTAATATATCATTATAATCCATAGTACATGCTACAACCCCCACAGATATCTGTAATAGCACTGTACTGCTACTAATATTTATGGTTGTCTTATAATTCTGTACATTAACTGAGCCTTTTAAGTTTAAAAACTTTGAAAACCACAAGAACAGAACCAAGAGTAAAACAAATGACCAATATTTTAACTCTGTTACTATTTTTCATGTATAAAATATTAGACGTAAAAAAGTGTCTGGAAACCCCATATTTTCGTCCTATTTGATCATCAGCATTATTTGTGTTCCAGTTACAGTGGTTGTAATAATGGCAATGCTGTACAAATGTCTTGTGGCTCAGTTTGTATTCAAATTACTATACCTTGTTCTTGTCTCAAGCAGTTTGTCATTCCCACAAGACCGGATGGATTGGATGAGCAAGCCTGCAACCAGATTCGGGACTTCTCGCTGGTGTTCAAAAGGCTCTGTAGTTGAGCAACCCACTCAAATGATTCATCAATGTTAAGAATGATTGGCACTTTCTCTGGAGCTTCGAAAGCAACACGACAAAGGATCAGACTAGAACCGGCAACGGTTTTCTTCACAGAGACTACCACAAAGTTTTCTTTCTCAACCATCTTCACCAGCTCTGCACTGGAATTGAGGCCGTGGAGTAGAAGGAAACCTTGAGGCTTCAGTGCACTGCGGACATTTGCCAGGGCTTTAGCCATGTCAGTAAGACCGAGATTGCAAGCGATTACAAGGTCGCATTTGCTCACACTGTTGGGAGGGGCCTTTGTCAAGTCCCATGTAGACACCTCCGCCTGATGGTCCTCAGCAGATGCTCTGATATCTGACAAACGTCCTTCGGTAGAGTCTGTCACGGTGTACTTGAGTTGCATCATGGGATGGAGGGCAATAAGGGGCACCACGTGAGTAAATGCTTTACTCTCACTGGCTCCCACCTCGCATATACTCAAACTAGTGCCAGTCCTATTCTCAATCACAGTATCGAGGAGAATCTTGAGTGTTGGTCCTTGGCCCAGAACTTCCATTGGTTTCTTGTTGTCCACATCCAGCTGTTGGCCAGGAGCCTTTCCGTCTACATACGGCACAAAGGTGAAGCTCTCTAGGACTGCAACTTGTCCATCCTGTCTCTTGGGGGCAACTGTTGCATGCAGGCCTAAATGAACAATAACCAATCAATATAAGTTGGCAAGAAGCAAAAACACTGCAACACAACTACAAAACATCCACCATCTTCTCCTATATTGCAGCTTGTCTTAGAATCATTGCACAGAAACTGGACATCAGGCAAAAGTCAGGAAATTCAATGCCAGATGCCCAGATATCATTTTATTTCATAATTTCCAGTTCACAGAGGGGGCTTGCAAAGTTTGAATGAATTATTGAATTAACGAGTCCAAATCACATTTTGACCCCTGACCCCTTAGAGGCCTGGATATGCGACAAAATATTTGCATTGGTCAAATAACATATTGCTTGTTCATTTTCATTCAAAACAGTACAGGCTTTGGAATTTGTTAAAAATTGACATGTTGTGTCTTTTTTCCTCTTTCAATGCACTTTAAAAATGAAGAAATCTGTTTGATAAATGTTAAGCTTAAAACATTTAAATATGGCTTGCAAGATATATTTCGCCTCGTCAGTCGTTCGCCATCTTCATGCTAGCAATATATGTTTTTTGGGCTTTGTAGCCATTAATAATTATTTGAACTTGGTACTACGTGAATTCAGAAATGTATTAATCACCAATGCTTGATCAATGGTCTTGAATCGTCATTCAATTCTCACCATACAATAATGTATGACAACGAATTAAGTAATGTATATTTTCCAACAACTGATTTATTTAGTTTCCCTCTAAATGGAACAGCTGCATTCCCTGGATTTTGTTGCCCTGATAATGGCCAACTTAGTTTCCCTAAAAATAAATTGACTTTGTATTACTGTGCTATGTTCCCATGACGATGGTTTAACTTGATTTCAACTTACCACACATCTCCACTCCACCAGCGACAACCATCTCCATCTTTGGGTCCACTTTGACCACAGCAGTACCTCCCTTTGCCAGATCCAAGTGAGTGGATGGGTCAATACGCAGTGAACGGATGCGGGTTGGTAGTCTTAATCCTCGACCAGGCAATCGTAGCACAGATAACTGCAATAAAACGGTTGGTATTATTTAAAATCACATAGCTAATAGAGAAACTACCTCTTTGAACCTACCAAGATAGAATCATTAATAAATTAATGTATGATGGACGCATTTTAATAATTATACTGAGAGCATGTCATGGTATCACTATTCGTTTTTGTTCAGAAATTTATATGAATGTAGTTCAGAGTCAAGCATCAAGTAACATTCTCACCCACCAGAGCACCAACGCGAGATATGCTACACACACACAATGCATTAAACACCGATAACTTACGGCAACGACACTATCACTAACTGAACAGCTCAATATGCAACGTTATTCCTTGGTGACAAAAAAATCAAACAAATACATCCTTAACATAGTAACTTCTGGTTAAAAATCAGACAATAATTGCAGAAACAAACATTCAAACACTGGTCCCACTGTATTCCCTCCCCTTCCCACACATCATTGCACACCCACACTGCAGTATCTTATGTACCTGTAACATGGTGTCAAGGAACGAGACCCAGTTTCCATTCCATACCAGCTCTCCTTTGGTACCAGAGCTGTTGGCTCCTAAAATGCCTTGAAATGTTGGCCCATAATCGTAGCCACGCAAGCGTAGCTCCTTGTAGATACAGTCTGATGTTAAATGCACTTCTTCCTTGCAAGCTGCCACTTCACAGAAGTTCTTGGATAGCACTGGACTCTCAGGGAGATAAACCTGGGGTTAAAAAATTAACAACATTCATTAATATATGCAATATAAATAAAGGCACAGCACTTTTCAATTTTGTGCAAAAACAATAATTACACCATTGATACTTCTTATATTTTTAATCTAATAATATATAACCTACCCTATATTTCCCTCCAGATTTCCAATTTTAAAATTATAGTGAAACAAGATTCCCCAATCACAATGATTAGTAATCTGTATTCAATTTAGTTTGAAATATATTTTAGCCCACTCTATAAAAAGCCCTTCTCTTATAGAGGACTGTGAACAGATTCTTGTAAGGGAGGGGTCTGGACTAACCCTTCCCTCGCCCCATATCCCTTCCTTCCAAAAAAATATTTTTTTTTGTCATTTTCTCACAAATCAAGTGCTTGTTCACAAGCTATTTTAAAGAGATCTGTAGGGTCTTTCAGGTTGTGTGGCAATTCAATAAAAAAAATTTAACCCAAGGAGGCGAGAGTGAAGCTCCTATATCAAAGGGATGGGTATGCTTATTGGAAGGTACCTCCCATCTGAGCATGGCTCATGAAATTCTTTTCCCTGGGATCACATCTTGAAAGAGTTTTCCTCCCCAGGGTTATATCAGGATTCCCCCTCCCCAGGGTTATATATTTAGTAGAAACTAATAAACACAGTGACATTACCTTTCCAGAGACAGTCAAGGATTCACCCTCGGACACATCAAACTTGTTTGAAGCAGGCATGTAATGGACAGTAAGTGTAACTGGTCCAGTCTTGGGCATGATGGTTGCTCTGTGGATGGTTACATCCTCAAATGCCACAGGAACATGTTCGGGAAGGAGGCCTACAAACTTTGCCAGTGCTTTCCAGGCCAGGACCAAATATCCAGTCGCTGGAAACAGCACACGGCCATCGATACAGTGCCCCTCCAGATATTTGTCCGGCGAGTTTGGCGACATGTCGAACACAAAGTTTGAAGATGTTGCACTTCCACCAGAACCAGTTGATGGAAAGTTCTCTACAGTTGGTATATCCCATTCCTATAAACACAGACACAACATGAGATGTGGAGACCTGCATGCACAAATAT
>JANUFV010170531.1:0-19409 GCA_024757865.1 Epizoanthus scotinus | reverse complement strand
CTAGGGTACTAACTAGCTCACTCGCTATTAGGTGTCCATCCTCTATTTAGTAGAGGAGAGACGTGGTGGCCTGTGGTCAGCGCCTTGCACTTGGTTGGAGCCTGACTGCTGACACTCGCACCGCGTAATGGTTTACTCCCTTGTATAATATGATAGGCCGTTATATCAAGTTTACGTAATTGCATTGGTTTTATACAAATTATGCCCCCCCTCCCACCCCTCCCTCCAAGATATTAAATGGTTCGCCCATTATTGTTTTTTAAAACCAAAGGGCCGTGAAGATCTGGATAGGCCCGGCATGGATTTTTCCAGATCTGAAATTGATGAAAAAATAAACAGCACGAGCATGAAGTATATATCCACCAGATTTCGTCAACACATCAATTAATATTATATCTGTGGCGGGCGCAACCTTGATATATCGGCCGCACACATTCCTTCTAGAATTCACTAAGCACATTGGGAAGTTATTAATGTTAGGAACTAGATCAACGCTATTTCTGATGTGGCTATTTGGCAGCTATCATCTATTAGCAACCACTTTCCCATTCCAGCTAATTAATTAATTAATACAGGTTCTACTGCATGACAAAACTTAATCCAAAATGAGTCACGTTTGAAACATTATAGTAGCAATAATAACTTAGAAATTGTAGTTGCATAATTAACACTGACTAATTTTCAAAATGATGGAACGAAACTAACGAATAATAAAAAGATGATATATTGCCGCTAATATACGGCAGTAATTAATCTCACATTGATCAATCAAACGAATACTTTAAGGATGCAAAACTAAAAAGATCAGGTGTAGTAATTGGCCAAATGTAGAAACGAAAAAGAGTCTGATGCTACTTTCCAGTCTCAGTTAGAGAATTGAAGAACTTTAGTTTGGTTTGTCAAATAATAATTAAGAACTTCGAATTACAAAGCATGACTTCAATAAATTGGACACTCGAGAGTGCCTAAAGTATAACTCAATTATCTCCAAAACGTTTCAAGTATTTCAGTAATTATAAACTGTAAACTGTAAACTATAACGGAATTAAGGGAAAACAATATTTCAGTGGCCTGGAATGTACCGAATAACTCGACTATTACAATGCTAATATGCTGTTTTCCATTTAGTCGCTAATAAACACTTACTCAAGATGCATCGCAAGTATAAATGTATTTCATGAGGACAATATGTTCAGGACATATGAAAATTTATGTTTTATGACATTGACTTCTGTTTCAAAATGGTTGCAGTGTTCTTCTGTTTTCTTATTCTAATATATACGAGTACAAAACGAGATAATCATATTTTACAAGTATCAAACAATAGCAAGCCCTCGAATATTATCTTCAGGGTTGCAAAGGGACCCATATAACTCCTTGTACAGGTACTGTTTATTATTGAGATAGAAAGAAACATTTTCCAATCTTTGTTGTATCAGAACTTTAATAAGGTAATTAGCTTTGCCGATCCTCATTCATAAAGTTAAAGATAGATGCACAGGCCAGTTTATAAACGTTGTTTTATTTTCTGACTTTCTCACTCCAGGATGTGGCTCCGATACTTGGCATGGATTCACGCCACACGATACCACCTAAAGCCCCGGATTGTCTATTTGACCAATACGATCCTGGCCTGAAAATTTGGATCAAGGGTTCATTCTGTTTACCTGACCTGAGCAACGCTGCTGCAGCGACCGCTGATTATGATGGTGACGGGCTCATGGATATCTACTACGCTCGTATGGACGGACAGGACGAGCTGTGGCGTAACCTTGGAAACGGAACATTCAAGCTTGTCACAGATGAAGCCAATTTAGCCTGTACCGGCCACCATCGCTCATCTGGAGTTGCCTGGGCAGACGTGGACAATGACGGAGATCCAGACTTGTATGTGGCTACCATGGCTGAAAAACGCTTCTATTTTTATCTCAATGACGGAATTGGTCATTTCACAGAACAAGCAGAGCAAAGAGGATTGGCCCTGCGTCCCGTCATACCGCCATTTCAGACAAGTACTATGACCATAGCAGCTGCTGACTATGACAAGGATGGCTGGCTGGATTTCTACACGACGGAGTGGTTACCACATCTCGATCAGAGCTTCGACTATAAAAACGCATCACATTCCAACTGCAAGCTACTGAGAAACTTGGGATCAGAAGGAAAACCAGGTTACTTTGAAGACGTCACGGTAAAAGCAGGACTGGGCGAAACAGCGATACCATCGGTAGATGCTGACAAGATGGGTGGTGGTGTAGATATCCGATACTACGGGGTTAGAGATACGGGATTGCTGAAGGACATTCTGCCGGGATCTTTCAAGCTGACTGCAATGTTTACTGACATTGATAATGATGGTATGAAAAAATACATTTACATTTCAGCACTGCAAGGGATTTTCGTTCAAGTTCTTCTTTATATTTCCCTATCAACATCTTCGAACTTTTGTTGTTGTTGTTGTTGTTACTGTTGTTGTAAAAGTTGTGTTGTTATTATAGGTTTAGTTGTTGTTTTCTGTTAACGACCAGTTGTAGTTGTAGTCAGTCTTGTTGTTACTTGTTAATATTATTGTGTAGTATTTTACATTGTTACTTGATAATGTTGTTGAGTTTGTTGTCGTTGCATACCTGTTCCCGATATTGTTATACAAGGCCCACGTTTCATTCACCGTTTCCTTTATGGATTCCTAACCGTTTCTTCTTCTAGTTTTTTTTTACTCCACCTAATATTAATATTATTCACCTCCCTCATTTGTTTTTCTCAACCGCATTCTAATTTTACTGTCACTATACTTTTTCTTTTTAAATTATTGTATCTTACTTACATGACTTCCTTTGCTTTTGATTCTTAGGTGATCTCGATCTTCTTGTCAACGGTGACTTCAAAACCAGCGACATATTTTGGAACAATGGTGATGGCACTTTTACCAAGGGTACAAAGGAAGCGGGGTTGGGCACCGATGAAAACGGCATGGGTTCCACTGTTGCCGACATTGATTTTGATGGTAAGCAGGAATGGTTCGTAACAAGTATCCACATCACGCCTAAGCAAATGGAGCCATTCTACGCTGTATATATGGGCGGAGGCTTCATTTTCGGTAATACCGGAAACCGATTCTTCCACAACGAAGGCGGGAGAAAGTTTACAGACAAAACTGACGATATGGGCGTGCGAGTGGGGAACTGGGGCTGGGGAGCGGCCTTCTTTGATTTTGACAATGACGGCGATCTGGATCTCATTTACACCAACGGCTTCAATGATCCAGATAACACTGATGCGGACTTCCTTCACCACACACCTTCCAAACTGTATGAAAACAAATACTTTCAAACAGACGATAGAAAGGTTAAGTTTGAGGAGGTTGGAGAGGCGAAAGGAGTTAACGATCGCAAAGACGGACGTGGGTTGTTTGTCTTCGATTACGATGGAGATGGCGACTTGGATGTGTTCATCGCCAACAACGCGGACAAACCTATCTTGTATCGTAACATGGGCGGCAACAAGAACGACTTCATTCGTGTGAAGGTTCTTGACAGAGATAATGACAGAGAAAGCATCGGAGCTAGAGTGTATCTCTACTCACCCAAGTTACAGAAGGAAATCTTGAAGGAAATCCGAAGCGTTTCTGCACATTCTGCTCAAGGAGAAGTCACTGCTCATTATGGGCTTGGCTTTGAGACCAAGGACACT
The DNA here is from genome assembly GCA_024757865.1 of Epizoanthus scotinus. Classification (NCBI taxonomy): domain Eukaryota; kingdom Metazoa; phylum Cnidaria; class Anthozoa; order Zoantharia; family Epizoanthidae; genus Epizoanthus; species Epizoanthus scotinus. The sequence continues at coordinate 15,719 of JANUFV010170531.1, read as the reverse complement.
TTCAGAATTCGCATTTACTGGCCTGTGAGCAACAACACAAGAATTATTGAGAAAGTTCCACGCAGAACCACTGTTACAGTTCACGATATCTCCGGTCGCAAGAATGCTGTTGAAGTGATGTCATCTCCCGGTGACTCTGCACCAGAGTGTTCGCGCATGCTCGTGAATGATATATCGCGGGCTCCTTTCCATGGTCAGGTGACGTTTGGTGCCAAACACGTGACATATTACCCCAACACAGACTTTGAAGGAGAGGACAGTTTTGATTATTCGATCAGCGATGGGACTAGCAGTGCAACAGCTACAGTTAAAGTAAAGGTAAATTGAACAAAGTCAAGCTAAAATGAATTGAATTTATTTACTACGGCATCTTGCCTCAATTTCAAATACAAACAGAAACGTAAGTTAAAAATTGAGTTTATAACGCCAATGCTTTAGCATTGTGGTGATATAATACAAAAAATTGAAATATAATTCAAACCTGTTTCGATATTTTGCAAGTCAGTTTTATTCAGAGTATCTCAACGCGATACGGTACAGTTATGAAGTTTGGAAGATATTCGCATCCTAATAATTTAATACTATTAATAAGTATAAAACACGGAATCGCCTGTTTACCGTCTTGATATTAGGAAATACTGAGAAATACTAGCAAATGTTTATGCATATTATTTACACCTATATACATACACGTATACATACATGTATCCCTGCATCCCTACATAGCTGTATATTTGCATACCTGCATAAGTCCTTTCTTGTATATCTGCATGCCTGTGTACATGCATGCAGATAAATGCATATAAACACACGGTACTCATTCACTCACCCATTCCTACACATGTTGATTTGTTTGTACATGAAACTAACGTCAATTCACCGATCGCTTAACAGGTTACAAAGTCTGCAGATCAATCGCAAGTAAGACCAGTGTCTTCAGAAAAATATGCGACAATAAATGCAGTTGGGAACAACCCATCGCACCCAAATTGGGGGAAACCTTTCATGCCGTTGCTACGAGTGGTACCCCCCGCTTTTGCTGATGGTTTTGACGCACCATCAGGACCCAACAGGCCTACAGCTCGAGCTATCTCCAACGCTGTGTTTGACCAGAAAACAGACATATTCAGCAAAGAAGGATTGAACGATTTTCACATGCACTTTGGTCAGTTGCTGGCTCATGATACAGACTTCGCCACTCCGTACGCAAACTTTCTGACCACTGAAAACCTAGGAATTCCAATCCCGACTGGCGATCCCTGGTTTGACCCGCACAGTAAAGGCGATCAGGTGATGAGGTTTAGAAGATCCGCGCATCTGCAGACAACAGGCAAACTGCACGGAACACCAAGAGAGCAGGTAAAATATGTAACATATTGAAACATAGTTCAAAAGCTTAGAAGCAGAGACGATTAAGGGGTGCCAGTTGGCTCGACTAACCGGTAAACGTAGTGACATCGTCGGAGACCCACGTAGCTAGGGGTAGACCCCCGGATGACTTAGTGTGTGAGTTAGGAAAACTTGGCAACATCATACACCTTACTTTACCTAGAATAATCATCACAGAATTCCCACAGAATACTCAGGACGACCCTTTACACTTAAAGGGATTGTAAACAAGAAAAACATTGCATCAGGAATATGAAACTGTATTTCATAAAATATAATGATACTTTGCGAAATTAACAGGAAGAATAATAGTACGGTCAAGAGAATATGAGATAACAAGTAAAGATCTACAAACGATAGGAATGATTTTGTAGCGATAATAGCTGGAAGAAATTTAGATTATACATTTGGGCAGTTAGCGACGAGTTTGTGACTGATTCACTTAATGTAGGGGTGGATTTAGTGGGCGATGGATTGACGAGGGGCGCTCAGGCTATCGCCATTTCAATGTCAAGTAACAGTAGTAACATGCAGCTTGATATTAACTAAAGTTGTCAGTGCTAAGGGAGGTCCTCAAACTTCTATCCCCCTTTTACATATAAAAGGTAATTTTCACATTTTAGTCAGTCCTTCCCAGCGCACACAATTGAAGAAAATTGCACATTCCCTTATTTTTAATGCGTGCTCTTGTTAAATTCTATAGCCTCCACCTACAACGTATTTCAAAATGCCATAACCGTAAGTGCGCCGAGCCCCCGGACCTAATAAATATAATGTCCTTGAAAGAAATAACGTTTTTGAGAACTGATTTCTCCTCAGGTCAACAAAATCACGGCCTATCTAGATCTCTCACTAATCTATGGTTCGGACGATGCTCGGTCGCGCCACCTGAGGACACTGTCAGGAGGGAAACTGAAGCACCAGAAGGACGACATCATCGACTACAACGTGCTCGCCCTCCCCAACCTGAACCTCCTGAGCGGACCACGTGACCGCATGTTGGTGTCGGGTGATAACCGTGTGAATGTGCAGCCAGGCTTGATTGCTCTGCACACCTTGTTTTCTCGCGAGCACAATCTGGTGTGCGATGAACTGCGCAGCAAACCTGGAAACGAGGCCATGGATGATGAAACGCTATTTCAACACGCACGCGCCATTACCCGAGCCAAATGGCAAAACGTGAGTATTGAATTAGGGTTCATTTTGTTATATTATACCGTCAACTTTATTAGGAGTAAGAGATCTTTGTTGAAGTTGAGTTACACAAGAAATAGATCATCCCATGCGCATCCCTGTTAGCTCAGTTGGTAGAGCATCGGTCTCACATGCGGGAGGTCGTGGGCTCGAGTTTCGGTCAGACCAACACTCAGGGTTTCAAATTAACTGAGGAGAGGCTGCTGTCTTTGCTCTAACATCTGCAAATGGTGAGACTCTCACATCTTCTCGGATAATGAGATATGTTAAACCATAGATCCAGCCTGAGGAGCCGAGATGCTCCCCTCCCCTCCCTTCCCCTCCCTTCTTCGTTGTCACTTTACTATGAAACATGTGGCTGCTTACTAAACCGTTTGTGCATCAGTTCTTTCTGAATTCCCCTCCTCCTTTTGAATTTCTTGCATCGGCCACCCCTAAATCTATGCTTTGATATGCGTGCTAGTGCGGTCTGATTCTAACACTTCACGACAGCGACACTACAGAGTGAGGTTGTACAAGGCTGTACCAATAAAACGGTTTACTTACAGCAATACGATCAAACCAAGCTATTTCGAAAGCAAGGAGAGCCCACATATAGCGCAACTAGTTCAGCTTCAAAACCTTGATTTGCCGTTCTAAAACAGTAAACACAGGCTGTATCGACTTACATCAAACGAAGTGCCCTCCTTCATGCTCTTCAAAAATGTGTGCACGTTTGGCATTGAGGAATTGAAATTTGAAGAGTTAGCGAATAGGAAAATAAGTAAAACAAACGAGCATCATTGCTTTTGTGTGTCTGGAACTAAATTCGGAAAAAATTTATCAGTAGACAATTGAATTTGAATGTTGCTTATTGTCGTAATCTTTTCTCTCCAGATTGTGTGGTACCAGTTCCTACCCACTGTGCTCGGTCACAAAGAGATGGAACTCCTGGGACCCTACAAAGGATACAACGAGTCAATCCACGTCGGCATCTTCAACGAGTTTGCCACAGCCGCCTTCAGATTCGGCCACAGTCAAATTAACGACATAATGCTTCGACTGAATGAAAACTGGAAAATGATTGACAGCGGCCATCTGTCACTCAGGGACGGCTACTTCAATCCGGGACGCGTGATCAGCGAGGGTGGTGTCGAACCGCTGATCCGCGGCATGTTGGTACAGAAGGCTCAGGACGTAGATACGAACTTCGTGGATGCCATCAGGAACTTTCTATTTGGCACAAACACAATGGGTCTTGATTTAGGCTCGATGGGAATCCAGCGAGGACGTGATCACGGAATTCCTGACTACAACACCGTGCGCGCGGGATTGGGATTTTCAAAGAGAAGTTCCTTTGCAGATATTACCTCAAACGAAGTGGCGCAGAAACGACTTGCAAAGGTCTACACCAGCATAGACAATTTGGATCTCTGGGTGGGCGGCTTAGCTGAAGAGCACGTCGAAGGCGGCTGCGTCGGTGAAACGTTCGCCCGCATCATCGCGATGCAGTACCGCATTCTACGCGATGGCGACCGCTTCTGGTTTGAGAACAAGGACACGGCTCTGTACAACCTGAAGGACAGAATCGATCTGCCTTCTAAGGGCACAAACATGCAAGAACTACTCGCCAGAAACGCAGGGATCCATTGGAAAGAATCGCCATTCCATGCCCCTAGTGAAACTTACAAGAAATTGCTTCATATCTAAGACATTGTAGATGGCTAAATATTAGGCACAGTATTGAAGCAAACCCAAATATTTAAGAATGCGTTTGATCAGAGTGTATAAAACTCCCTAAGTATTTACAAGTATATATAGGAAGTCTGATAAATATTCGAGTTCAGGGCGACTGGAATTCAACCTGACCGTGGAGACCCTCGAAATGTCACTGAAACAACGAGAGATGCAGTTGTTTGTTTCTTAGTGTCTAAATTCCTATTCATTCACAATCGTGTTTCAACAAAGCTGTTGTTAATCATGGACAGCCGTGGACAGCGGCGAAGGTGAAACTTAGAAAGTTAACGGCGTCTATTCTCTCAATTCCCAATTATGTGAACCCTATATCTAAATCAAAGTTTTGATACAAAAACTGCTTTGAACTGAAATTATCTCTATTGGTTTTGAAATTCCATACACGCCTTTGATCTGGGATAGCTTATAATATATCATTTACTCCGTTCAGGTCCGTAGTTGGGACGTTTCTCGAGGGGTTTGTTAATGTAGGATCGTGGCTCAAAAGAGAATAGTGACTACATATTCCACTCCAAGTCGTCTGTAAATTGTGGTTCGTTCGAAATCTTTTAACCCCCTCTCCTACGGGACTACGGCTGCGGTTCTTTTTCAATCGTTCATACACATTTGACCTTCAAAATAAGTTCGTATATATTTTCAGTGCTGGCCACAAACACAAGTCTTCGCGAGAATACACACTAGTTACGGGAGTAATGCTCTTGGAGTAAACAGGTGTAGAACCGGAGTGAAATCGAAAAACCCGCGTAATCTATATCCCAAAACGGAGTAATACGCCATCCTGGTTACGTGACCTAAGTGGCGTGTTGCGATTGACGAGTGTTGTTGTCACCTGGAACTAGTTAAAATATCACGAAAGCATTGACAAAAGCACAAGCTAGAGCCCAAACAAACGCGAAATCCTTTCTTGGAGTACTCCTAAACCGGAGTACTCCGATTTACTCCACTTCCAGAGAGTAAAACGGAGTAACTCCAAATGCGGAGTAAACTGGAGTAAGCCCCCAAAAAACGTTTTACACCGTTTTTGGAGTAGACCAAAAAAAAAACGCGCCGCAAGTGTTCCTATGGCAAATTCATTTGCTTTTGTGTAGGAAATATACATGAACAACAATATGAGTTCTGATAGCGCAACCTTTCTACAACAAAATTGGTGCAGCTGCAAATTGTCAGGAGAAACTTTGTTGTGCATTGAAACTAATATATAAACAACTCATATATTTGAAAAATAAACACAACCACGAACATAAACAAATCGGAACTAAAAAGTACCTTAATTCTCTTTAAAAGTAATTCATAATATATCAGTTTGATAAATAAGTCTAGTCGGAAAAAGATTGACCAGTGATTGGTTTATAGAGAAGGTCAGGGAGCTCGTAGCATGGTTGAGTGGAGCAGAGGAAGGATATCACCAGGGGATGGAGAGGTTTTTTTTGTTCTCTTTACGACCAGTTCGCTCACCCATCTTTCAGTTGATCAGCATTCTTATTTTTACTTCACCGAATAGTTGTAATGTATTGCAACGTGAAAGGATGTAATTATTTTCAAATAATTTATGCATATTTAAGATGATATCAAAAGCATTTTCTTGAAATCAGAATTTCAAGATAACAGCACACATTACAATTTTGTATTTTTGAAATATTGATCTACTAGTAGCACAAAATATTTTTAGTCTTAGACACGCGTTTCTTTACAAAACGTGTAAATAAAAGTGCAAACGAACATCTCTTGATTTATTACAGTTGTATTTGATCATAGTCAGATGCTCATAGTCAGATGCTAAAATGCGCAATAGAAATATTAAATATTATTTCTATTTGCAGCAAATATCCCAGCGACAAATACCACGTTGAGATAAGATGGCATGTACGGAAGACTGGCTGCGCGTGTGCGGCCTATATATGGGCATTCGTAATCGAGCGCCTTTCTCTTGGCGTTAACTGATTTGACGCTAAGTAATTGGTTTATTGAATCTTGATGTCCCATGTTACACAACAAACACAAGCAATACGAATAATCATTTCCTCAAAAACTGTTTTTCCACGACATAAATGTAAGAAGGTATAGGACCAACACTGATTTGGACTATGCGCATGACTAGACTCAGGGCGCTTTCCATTGGTTGGGTTTCGCCGGCCGGATAGAACAGGTTCTGGCCTTTGTACCTGGAAAAGTCACGGCGGGCGCAATTATTTTTCCCGCCAAAACCCACCAAATTCGCGCCCCCAAGTCGGACGGAACGGGAGAACTGAGCGGCTCTAATCCATCTGCAGAGCCAGTCGGGGCAGAACCAGTTCTGATGAGTCTGTTTCATTTGAGAACTGACCGGTCAAGCTGGTCAGACCTGACACAGGGAAAGCGCCCTCCGAGTCTGTTAACAACTGCTGTGTTACTATAAAGGACTGATTACAGTTCAATTGCATGCTGTTTGTTTACTGCGCCACAACCCACGTTAGATGAAATTCTGTCAGAAGGCCATTCACAATCGCCCTGTTATAAGTGATTGGTTTGTGTCCAATGTTGTAACACCACAATGTCTGTCAGAAGGCCATTAACACTCGTCCTGTTATAAGGGATTGGATTCTGTCCAATGTTGTAAACTGTAGCACAACGCGGCACGTTAGATGCAGTTCTCGCTGAAGGCCATTAACAATCGCCCTGTTATAAGTGATCGGTTTCTGTCCAATGGAATACTGTTGTAAAATACTGTTGTAAAATGCTCTACAACCCAAGTTCGAGACCGCTTCTCAGAAGCAATGTACATGCCCTAAAGTCTGTTAGCTGATAATCTTGCTATGGTGGTAAGGATTGGTGGCGATTTACTCCGGGGCATGTCCTGGATGCATTTGACTAGACGTCGACTCTTTCTTGACAGAAGCTAGCTCTTCATTCACGAGAAACACGAAGCGAAGGTTGCAGATCTATAAGAACAGAAACACCAATGTAAAACATACTTCCAATAGCTTTCCAGAGTACAACAAGAATGCGCAATTAAGAAATAAAGTATTATTATTATTATTATTATCTAGTTCAGTCAAAAATATAAAAGTTGAACTACCGTAGTACATGCAGGGATGTAGCTAAGATTTCAAACAGATGGAAATTTGACTGCTATAGGCAGGTAATTGAGCACCAAAGGTGGAGCTTCTACGAATTTTTCTGACCCGGTAAAATCATTGCTCCAGGCGGTTAATTTTGCAGGCTACCGGCTTCAATCTACATCCCTGAGTCATGATATGCAATCCAACGAACCAACAACAGTGAAATGCACCAGAAAAGAACACTTCTACTCTGCCAACAATGAAAGGATAGGGTGCTAGCCTGCGAACATGCCTATTAGTGTAATATTTGTGGGAGAATTGGGAGAGAGGGAACAAGGGGGGGAGGGAGGGCACTTTCTGTAGCTAACTTGGGTTCATACATAAAGTTAATGAAACAGGGTCGCTCATGAGTTGGAACAACGGATCTGTTTTACAAAAGTCACACTCACAGAGTTAGAAGTGCTTTATAAGAAGGGAAACAAACAAACCAACAAAAGTAAAATGAGCCAGAAAAGAAAATTATTATTCTGCCAACAAGGTTAGGATGCTTATTGTAGGGTGCAGGGCATAAAGTTAATGAAACAGGGTCGCTCATGAATTCAAATGATGGATCTTTATTACAACGTGAAAAAGCCACACTCACAGGGGCAGATATTTGACAATTTAAAGGAGAGTGTTATTTATCTAAATATGGCAACTGTAATAAATGATATATGTATATCTATTTCTACAAACCTCAAATGTCGAGTTGTGTTGAAGCTTGGCTTTAGTTCCTGAGGCGACCGGCCTCCCATCAATGTAGATGGGCCTTCGACCTTCATTGATAATGTAATATTCACCATCGCCTTTCAGCTTGATAACCGCCTGCAAATCAACACAAATGAGACATACATATGGAGTAGTGCAGGTTTGCTAATCACATCACTAAGAATTCTTCAAAATTTATATCCACAGTTTCAATGGAGAAGTTACTGACAATAGTTTGCTAGTGGAAAAACTAAAGATCTCAAGACGCATCAGGCAGTTTGACTTTGTGTGCAGTTTATGGTGCTCCTAATCCTCGTCATACACTTTAAAAACATATACAGTAAGTTCCTTTTGAGAACAACATATGTTACCTGTTTTCTGGAAACCTTCCAAGCTGGCCCTTCAAGTGAAAGATCTACATCAACTTGGTTATCGGCAGTAGAACGGCCAACTGTTATCTGAGGAAGTAACACAAATTACTATGAATAATGGATGCCCGTAACCAAAATTCTAGAAAGAGGTGGCTTAGTTTAAAAGGGTATGTATTTTCATTTGTTTTTTTTAATAAAATGTTTGCAAAATTGCTGGCAGGCCTCTTGAGCCCCTCCCTTAAATCCACTCCTGAGATGCTATTGTGTATGCTAATAAAAAGATAATTTCTTATGTTAATATCACCAGCAACAGGATCATTTTATGTTTAAAAACATTTTGACTCAGAGACTTCCTAAATATATATAGGGATTTCAAACATTGTACAGTGGGTGGCTAAACAACCATGGTTGCATAAATAGCAGTCTACAACATTTGCTAAAATCATTAATACTACATGTAAGGCTTCATTACTGTCAGAGCTCTGACACCAGCCAATAAATTGTTTTGAAAGTCCTGATAGTGTAATGTTAAATATACATGTAATTTAAAGTTTGCAATCAATTCAATTCAATTATTGTTTATATTAGTACATTATCAAAGAATTTAACAGCAAATTTAGTAACAAATATCCAAATGATCCCATTGATTATCACTTTTTATTTATTATTTGAATCCAATTTTTGAATCTCCCTCCCCAAAACTTGCAATATCACTGAGGTTTCAAATCTTCATGTCATTATCCCTTAGAGCAGACCAATTCAACTACTTGTAGCATGGACTGACCGACCCTGTTCAGTCATGGCAGTGTAGAAATCCCCTAGCCCTACACCCTTGCAGGACTAGCCTATTTGATGGTTGGGCTAAGCTGGCTAGCTTAGCCCTTGCATGGGCTAGCTAAGACACTTAGGCGAGACATGACACTTGTAAGGCAACATGGCGTTTTTAATACATTAAAAAATACTGAGAATAACTTTACCTAAGTTGTTCCTGATACACATTCTAACTATATTACCATAAATTCCAATGCAAATGCCCTTTGAAATAATAATAAATAAAAATAATAATAATAAGTTTACTCAACAGTTATGGTTTCGATATTATATTGTTCTGTTGTGATGGAGCCTCAGCCAACAAGACATTCATTACAATGAACACAAACAGCGAGGAACACAGCAAAGGCACAAATTACTTCACTGGCAAACCAATCTTTTTCATTTCAGACCCTCCGTATTTGATGAAAAAACTCAGAACAATCTCTATAATAGTGGTTTCAAAGAAAAATCTAGTAAGACTTGGGAAAAAATTCCGAGTTCACGCCCGCGAAATCTGTGAACACGACCGAGAGTAGCGTGTCCATGGCCGTGGATTTCTATTCGCGCCCACAGATTATAATTTCCCGCCCATGGGTTCCGAGTTCGCGCAACGGATTATGTTTCGCGCCCATGGCCATGGATTCCGAGTTCGTGCCCACGGATTATGTTTCGCGCCCATGGATTCCGAGTTCGTGTCCACGGATTATGTTTCGCGTTCCGCTTCTGAAATATGCTGCCTTTCCGCGTAGTTTCTTCTCATCGATTTTGTTTCAAGGAACCTGGGCCCAAATGTGTTTTTGCGCTTTTTTCATGTCACGTGATGTCACGTGATGTGGATGTGACTCGCTGCACGTACGCGGGATGCATGCAACACTTTGATAGCAAACATCGATGCACAAAGAAAGAATGTCAAACAACTGAGGTTTATGGAGTTTTTTTGTTCTTTAAACTGTTGAATACATTTAGCATGCATAACTATTGATTTTGTGAAGTTAAAACAATTAACAACGGCTACAAGGTTTTAGAAACAAAGGGACAATTGCAGATGTCGGCACCGATTCAAGTCGCTACAGTGCTCAAGTGTCGCATCATCGGTGAGTAGCTGCACCGTTTAAGGTTCTGGCTTGTAGTTTTCCAACTTTTATCTTTCAGAGCTATCTGTATCAGACATACAGTTTGATTGTAAAAACTACGAAGCAACATAATAACATTAAATATAGGTATGTACACGAAATGTTGTCCTGGCAGCTGTCAAAGTGGCCTGCCGTGCATTAATGCCAACTGACTTGCGAGTGTACTTCAGCTAAATCGATATATTTTTAATATACAAAACTTGCAACTTTAATAGGACGAAACAAAACAATTATTGTTGAACTTCTTAACTTTTACTAGTTTATAAATGCTCAAGGCAGCGATTTCTTAAAAGCTTTCAACGTTATTCATGTGCTGCTTGCAACTGGGAGCTTTATCAATAGATCATCAGTGTTGGCTGGGGAACTAAAGAAAAGTCCTTTAACTGAAATAATGGTTGCACATTAGTACGGTCAGCTTAATCTGCAGACTGCACACTGGGTTTAATCTGCGAGCTGAGTTTATAATGCTGACTGCAGACTGGGTTTTTAAAATCTGCAGACTTGGATAAAAAAATTAGGTAAAATTAAAAAAGAAATGTAAATATGTTGTTTCTTTGAAACTTCTCCATTCTTAGCTTCCTGATCACCGCGGTGACACCGCACGATCCATCCTCGCCACTTCTCACGCTGTGTACTGCGATCACTCATGTGTGGCTGTTTTTTTCCGGCATGTAGCCGATTTGAATTGTTCTGTTTTTGCCCACATGGATTCATCTGATTGGCTGTTTAGAACAAAGCCGGAGAGAGGCTAACTGCCCCGTGAGAAGTGGAGAGGGTGCATCCATTGCTGCCTGTGATAGGACTGTGACTTCCCCCGTAATGTGCAAGTTTTGTAAAAGCGCACATGGAGAGTGAGCCCCGCATACTAGGATGCGTTTAATGGCTTCGAATGAGGTGAAATTTGGCGCTTTAGGGAATGATGGCTTTGGGCTACGGAAGCAAGTATGGGATATATTTGTGGAATAATCTTCGGAGAAACATGTTTTGGTAGTCAAATCTCGATTGAGCGACATTTCGAGAAGCCACGGAGAGTCGAGTGGTTGGAGTCTAAAATGGAAGTGTGCAATCTATTAGAGAGGGAAGTTAGAAATAAAAAATCTCGAGAAATATCGGCTGAAATGGCCCCAAACTCAACAGGGAGTTTTGTGTGACACAAGAGACAAGTAAGTGAAACAACAGTGTTTATTGCATTCGTTTATTTGAGCATTCTCTCAAACGAATATTCTTTGTACAAAGTCTCTTAAATATAATCCAAAATACAATGATAATATATGCAGTATAACTGAGTGATTAGACAGCGTGGGCTACCTGTGGTTCCAGATCTTCCAAAGTTCAGTCTGTTCAAGCTAAATTACGGCGAGCACCGTATGAGGCACGAGAAACCGCAGCCGATCCACAGCTTTATCACTCCAATCCTGACAGAAATTTTGCATATTAGCTGCTCTAATAGGAGTTGGCGATCTTTTGACTCTTTCTTGTGTAAATTTGGACATGTTGTTGTCATTTTCGGTTTGCTCAGACTTGTGACTTGGCAAGCTACCAACAAGCAACCGCGATTTGGTTTTTGTAGTGTTGCAACTCAAGTTTTCATCTGACCTGTCATGTCACATGCATCACATTTTCTTTACCTGAGCGTCGAGCTTGAACATGGCTGTCTAGTTTCCGGATAATATTCAACTGATCATATTAAATGAAACTTGTAAACATTTATTAATAAAGTTTAATTTTTATATGTTTTTTACTCTGCAATTTCCTTGCTTTAAAATCAAAACCCACAGCTTTCTCTTCCTCGGTTTTTATTTCCTCGACTAGAAAACAACACTCATCACGCTGATTATTGCCATCACGGGCCGGACTAGCTGCCAGCACTCTCAAAATTACGTTTGTCAACGAACGAAATGGAGTTAGAAGGTTCATTGCACGGTCACAAGCCGCCATTTCTGATTGTGGTTTCTTTCCGCGCGGAGTGTACAGTAGCACAGGAGACTGGTTTCAACTGTTTCCTTGTTACTAAAAATAATTTTTGTTTCTATAGATAATCACTGGTTTGCTATATACTAAAACAATAATTGTTAATTGTCTAAACAAAAAAAATCCAGTATCTAAATATTGTCGCAAGCTATATTTTAAAACGACAGTTTTAAAAGGTTATATTTAAAACAGAAATAGAGCCAGCCTCACCTTTTTAACACAAAAGATCATCTTTAACGATACCATATATATTTGTAGCCCAAACCTAAATATAGTATTTTTAAGTTTTTCTTTAGTTTTAGTCCTGTTAGGCATTATGAGTGCGGTAACCTCAATCCGTAAGAATCCGTGATCATCCTTTAAGTGCGTTGGCTGTATAATATGAAATTCAAGTAAGAGAGGTGAAAATCTATTAAAATGAGAAAGATAACAAACGATTTCTCTGTATAGTTCAGAAGGGAGAGGTTGAAGTGGATTTGGTGAGGATTCAAACTCTTCCGTTTATCGTGTGCCAAATAGCTAATCTGGGCTATTATTTTGTTTCTTCGTCCTTGATATTCTCGTCTTTCTTTTCTTAGATTTGTAAAGTTTATAAAATGAATGTTTACTCGTCAAATTGTTATAACTATACGGCATGTTTGAGATTGTCCCCAAATTATCGGATTAGAATTTAAGGTTCTAATCCTAATGGTACGGTGGTCATCTTAGCTCGCCTTGTGCCGCCTGCTATTGTGTTTTGTCTAAAAAGCGGTATAAATATGAGAACCCAAACACTCGGTTTCCAGGATGCCTTGTCTAGGTGATAAACATTATCAGGTGATAATACGCTTGTCGGCTCTAGAAAACGGCACCAAAGTTATCAGAAGCTTTACAGGTATACATACCTCTTATTAGCCGAGTGGGAGATCCGTACGGTAAGTTATGGACCGAGTTTTTCCTTCCTTTTATTGCCCATGAGCTAAGCTCGTTGGCCATGAAAAAGAGAAGGAAAAAACGAGGATCCATAACGTACCGTACGGATCTAGCAAACGAGGCTAATAAGATATTTATTATATGGTTGATAATTTGGAGCAACTGAGCGCGTGTAAACACATGAAAACATAAACAAATGACAGTCGCTTGAGAGCGAGAGGTCCGTTCGGCAACTTACAAACCTGAAATTCACCAATCACAGCGCGCGAAATGAACTAGTTTTATAACACTGAATAATTATATTAAGGATACCATACAAAACAATGTGAAATCGGAGCGAAGCTACATTTTGCCAAAACTAACATTCTTACATGCAGATTAGAATATTAAAGGAGCCTGAGACATTCAAAGAAAGAAACATTCTCAAATCTTCAATCCAACTATCAAATAGTAAGCCATCCTTCTATTGCATATATACCAAAACAGAAACAAAACGAGTTTGTTTGAACGGACACTCTATGATGTAAAGGCCTGAGCCCGATTTGTTGTCTTTTTATAAATTGTCGATTTACAATTCACCAGGGCCCGGTTCCTAGAAAGTGGGTTAACTTTAATCCAGGGTTAAGCCAAATTTCAAATGACACTTTTTCATCTACGAAACATACTTTGATACTTAAAAAATATTATCGAAACATTCCCCAGAAACCCTTTAAATAAACCCGACATCACAGCCCAAATCAGTCTGTAAGGCCGTAAACTCAATCCTGGGTTAAAATTGTAACCCTGGGTTAAGGTTAATCCACTTTCTAGGAACCGGGCCCAGGTAAATAAATGCGTAACATCTCAGTTTCATCGGCAGGCTATAACTATAACATATGAAATACCGCCCTGTGTACAATAAGGTTTTTTTTATTGATTCAAATAATTAGCTCGATATTCTTTATCCTCATATGTACAACACTTGTTGACTCGAAGTGTTGGGAGCAAGGCCCGTAAAAAAGTTGAATGGACGCCAATTTCAACTTGAGATAGTTCGCGGACTTGTAGTAAGATCTCTTGACTTTTAAAAATGTATTTTTTTTAATGTTGTGTACTTGGTACAGCGCTCAAACTTGCAAGAACGAAGACCCATAAAATGTATTATATATTTTGATTATGACCAGCGATTGATGTTACATACCCTTGATTCCTTAGCTTGTGGTGGTCTGATTTCGAACTACACAATAAAGTCTGAAAAACTTATGCCGAAACCTGTGGTGCATGTTAAATACTGCCACATGTATTTATAAGCCTAGCATGAGAAGAGAGTTTATACTATGTACTATAAACTCATTTGCGAGTTGATTACATTGGCAGTAATCTACAAAAATAATAATAAAAATAATAATATCAGTGCTTATATAGCGCATCCCACGTAACGTCTCGATGCGCTCTACAATGTTATACGGCGCCAATGGCTGCCAGTTACAATCTAGATACAGACCACGACACCGGGATCACTACCCTACTCTTATCGACAAGTGCGTGGGTTCTTAAGTCCCCCGATAGAATGTCGAGAGATTAGACCAACGGCTTAACGTCCCTGTCCACGGACGGTGTGGCAAAAGAAGGTCGCACAAAAACAACCCTCGGGATGGCCGGGGGTTGAACCCGGGACTTTCTGGTTACAGTGGTATTGCAATGGAGCCGAAACCAATTACAGAATTGAACAGGTGACCACTTACTGATTGTGTTTATTTCAGGAACATGTAGTTGTCTGTTCAGATGTAATGTGTGTCGGGGAACGTAACATTTATGTAGTTCTTATAAGCACTCATATCAAACTTCGGGTATTTAGAACCCTGAAGTGTAGATAATTTTAGGCCTCTAGATTCGTAAACCACCCTAGCTTACATGTTTACCTTACCTTCACATGTACTGTTGTCACTGCCTATACCTCTAACTAAACCTTTGCCTACGTCTATATCGATATCACACTAATTAACGATTATTCCCTAAAAAGGAAGGTGGCAAATGGTGGATGTTTACTCAGCCGCTTGGGCGAGGTAAATGTCTATTGCTAGGCACCGCCGGACACTGAGGGGACTAATTGTTTTTGTATAAACCCAACAAGTGAATAGCACTTTTAAAATATTTATTTCCAGTTGCCATGAAAAAGTGAGCGAAACCAATCGCAGACTCGCATACGTCTCCGCGCGCTAACGTCCTGGCCTTTTGCGCGTGTGACAAACAAGTTCACACCTGAATGGAAAAACGTGAATAGTGAGAAATTATTCTCTGAAGTGGAGGTGAGTAGCGTAGGATATTCACCGAGCCGCATTTGCGGCTCGGTGAATATATTAGGCTGCTCACCGACACTGAGGAGAATAATTGCGTTAGCATATACCAAACCAGTGAATCAAAAAATTAAAAAATCA
>JANUFV010170420.1:0-13093 GCA_024757865.1 Epizoanthus scotinus | reverse complement strand
GTGCTTTCGTCAGTGCTTTCGTGCCATTTATAACTAGTTCCAGGTGACAACAACACTCGTCAATCGCAACACGCCACGTCGGTCACGTAACCAGGATGGCGCATTACTCCGTTTTGGGGTTTCGCGGGGGTTTTCGATTCTCAGTCCGGTTCTACTCCTGATTACTCCAAGGGGATTACTCCATTTTTGAGTGGACCAAAAAAACGCACCCTAAGCTTCGTTACTAGACATCCACCTCGACCAAGAATCTCCCTTCCTTGGTACAAGAATGTACAGTTCTGCGCATGTGTAAATACAAATACTGACTTTCTTACCTTTTCTGTCGGTTGTAGTGCCATGACGCAGATACGCAATGCTGGTGAACACCTTTCCTTCCTTGTGGCAAAGTCTGATGTTCATGTAGCGATGAAAATCACGGCGTCCAGCTGCTGAAGGAAGGCTACTTGGAAATGTGGGAACATTCCATACAACGTACATCTATCCAATGACATGCAAGTGTCTGCTGCCCATACTGTACTTTTTAACATAATCTCGACATAATTTCCGTTTTATAACTACAGCTTCTGGAACTCACAAAATCGACAAGAAATGATCGACAAGGTTAAATTACTGGCTAGAGTTTTATTATAAATGTTTCGATAACTTGATGTTTTTTGTAGTCAAGAACGTGTCGTGATCAATTTTTATAGAGGGCGTTGACGTCGCTACCTTTTGCAGCTTTTTGTAAGGAATTGTAGATTTTGAACATAAAATGTTTGTAAATGTATTTTATGCAATATTTGTATCATTGTGTGTGTATTTCACACATCACACAAATTTGTTTGTGAAGACTAAAGTTGAAGATATTTTTCACATGCTTGCTAGCAGTCCTTGTAGAAAAGTGATGCAATTTGTAACAAATATTTATGATTTATTTAAATTTAAAGCTTTGTTTACTATAAATAACATATCAGAGGTGTACTCTCGACAGCACGCTGCACGTGTGAGAGTCGGTAAATATGATTTGATTGTTGGTTCGCAAATCACTGATCGAAACATTGAAATGCAAGCAGAATTTATAATAAAGCTGAAATAAAAAAATACATTCTCTGCAATAATAAATCTTTCTGAAAAGCTGACAAACATTTCAATCCCAAACACCCTCGAACATTTTAACAAAGAATCTTGTTTTATCAAACATCCAATCGTTAACTCGTGATTAACAATTATCGGAATTTGCCTATACAGGCTACAGACTTCTGATCCCTTTGGGTTGATGAGCACAGGGAACGAACTTGAGGAAAAACGGATGGAGCGGGCATGTGCACTGAATTTTTTTATTTTTAAACTTTGTACTAACGGTTAGGCTCAAACTTCAAGAATCTAAACACACCGAGACTTGGATCCTGCAATAAAAATTTCAGATTAATTATAGAAATTTCCTATTAAATCGGCAATAAAAAGGTTTCGTAGTTTTTTGTTACAATAAATGTATTGTGAAATGTCTTGACAAAAGATATATTCAAGAACATACAAGACACGTACCCAGAGCAGAGGGCCGCTGTCGAGAACCCGCTATCACACCATGCACAATATGTACCCGCATATGCACACAATCAAAACAGCAAATATTAATACTTTTCAAAAGTGTAGTGTTTCTGAGGTGAGTATAATTGCTCGCTCTTTAGAAATGCAAACTGGAGCTGCTAGAGGCTTGCCAGAGAGTTTCTACAACAAGGCCGCCTATGTCGTGAACGGCACCCCAGATGGCTCAAACCAAAAGGATTATATAATTACAAATTAAATTTACATAATGCTATAATCTTCAAGTGAAAATTTACCAAGCGGATCTACTGTCCGCACCCGCTTTAGAAATACAACTTAAAAAAAACCATGAGTGTCCAGGATTGGTGCCCGCTCACGGTACATGGACACAGGGTACCTAGGATCTGAACGTAGCATTTTCCAAGTGTCCACGCAAATTTCTCGACACGGTGCACAGACACCACCTGCAGGGGTGGTCCCGGGCACCGTGCTCGAGCACCAGTACTTGTCTGAACAGTTAGCACTAGTTTCCATCGAGTGGCGGTATTTTATTAAGAGAAGAGAACAAAAAGTCTGAAAATGCCTGACCGCGGATCGAACCCACGAGCAGCCGCTCCCTAAGAACCGACGCTAACCACTGGACCACTTCTTGATTCGCTGCAATATGTATATATGTAGTCAAATTAGTTACTAGTCTCTTTCCTATATAGATATAGCCATATCCCTAACCTAACCCTATGAACAAGGAGATATATATGTATATAGATAGGCAGAAGCCCTCACTCGATGGAAACTAGTGCTAACCAGTCTGAACAGGGTTTTGACGGTGCCAGAGACCTTGTTCGTGTTTGTTTACGAATCCAAGGCAAGCAGGACGGAAACAGAAAGTGAAAATTATTGAAGCCAATATTCATTTGAACAGAGTTCTGACACACTGTTCTCGCACATTTCTTTGGGAGATAAAAGAAATAGTCGTGTAGAACTCGGCTTTTCTACCGACTATTGACAAGTAACCCATATCAGACTTAAACCCCAACACCCTTACCCTAGCCTACCCCTTATTTAAACCCTCTAGGGTGGGGTAAGGGTTAGGTACACTCACATATTTACTGAAACTTGTTCATACACCTAGTCCTGACCCAAACCTTTATCCTAAACCTAATTTAAACCCTCCAGGGTGGGGTAAGGGTTGGGTATACTCACATATTTACTGAAACTTGTTCATACACCCAGTCCTGACCCAAACCTTTATCCTAATCCTAATCTAAACCCTCCAGGGTGGGGTAAGGGTTGGGTACACTCACATATTTACTGATACTTGTTCATACACCCAGTCCTGACCCAAACCTTTATCCTAATCCTAATCTACACCCTCCAGGGTGGGGTAAGGGTTGGGTACACTCACATATTTACTGAAACTTGTTCATACACCTAGTCCTGACCCAAACCTTTATCCTAATCCTAATCTAAACCCTCCAGGGTGGGGTAAGGGTTGGGTACACTCACATATTCTCTCATTAATTATACACCTGGATAACTCCCCAGTCTATTTGAGAAAGCTTCGTTACTTTAAACAATGTTGCCAAAAGGCTTTTTCTAAAATCAAAAATCATCGATCTTGTATTATCAGCCCTACTGACCAGACAGAATACTATTTCTTTTTTTAATTCAAATTCCAGCTCTTTCTTAATGGTTGAAGTATCATTACTGTATTTCGATCACCCTGAAAGCTGCTTAATGGCCCATTTATACCCAAGATGCTTTGCAAGAATGTTGCTATTGTTTACATGTTACCAACATTCAAGTATATGATGCAACTTTAGTGTCATGAACCACTCTCATTTATAATCTTATT
Source organism: Epizoanthus scotinus (assembly GCA_024757865.1). NCBI lineage: Eukaryota > Metazoa > Cnidaria > Anthozoa > Zoantharia > Epizoanthidae > Epizoanthus > Epizoanthus scotinus. Next base: position 9,714 of record JANUFV010170420.1, on the reverse strand, counting down.
TACATGAATACAAAAACAGATAACATTGCAACCTATTTTGAAACACTAAGAAGTGCACTCCAAAAAAAATAATCCTTATTACTGGGCCCCAAGAAATGTGATTATACGAACAAAGTATCTTGCATTCAAATGGGTCTTTAACATTATCAATATCAGCTATTATGACTGAATATTACATATTTCATTTTACAATCAAATTTATGCTTAAAATAAACTAAACAATTGTCAAAATGTATTGCTGCAAAAATAATTTGCTCCATAGCAAGCCAGCAAAATACGACGTTCACTATTATAATACCAACATGAATTTTAAATTTTTTATACAAAATGACAAAAATACTGCTCTCTGTATTTTCTTGTAAAGACATTTAGCAACAGAACAAACATATGCCAACATCAAACTTTGCAAATCATCAATAACACTGCTTTTGAGGCTCCATAGTTGATCTTCAAAAGTAAACGATTGTAAAACAACATAGTTCTGTAGTTCTCTTGACTCAAAACTGAGTAACTGCTGCTTCACATTTGCAATGGATTAGTTGGGAATAACTTGAAAACAGTCAAAGATGCGTTCCTCCTTCCCTGGGAACACAATCAATGCAATAACAATGATTGAGCGCAATGTTGAAATTGATCTTTCTTGTAGCACTCTCCCTGTTTCTTTGAACAATGTTGCTATATATTCCAGCCCCAGTCACAACAAAATTGCTTAAACTTAACTTCATCAAATTTAACTTGGTGCTTGTGCATGCATGACATGAGCCAGGCTGAATGCCCTGTGACGTTATATTGACTCTATCATGTCAGCTGTGTGTAAGAACAATTTGTGCTTCACCATAGGGAGCCCACATCACCTTGGTACAAGTACCTTGAATCTGTGCCTTCTTCTGTTTTGTCACTACAACAACAACAACAACAACTTTAGTTTCCACCATTTTAAATTATGTAACATTAATTACAAATTACACTAAAACATAAATATTGATTATTAACACTGTACTCTAATCATCCTCAAATGGAATAAGGGCATCGGGAGCAGATTAGGGGAGGTTTGAGGGGTGTGTGGCATCCCTTTTATCACCATACTCAAAATATTTTATACAGAAAATGCAGCAGAATGCTTCTCTTGGACCCAAGACACCCCATTCTAGCACTCCATTCCAGTACTCCACTCCAGCAATACATTCCAGCACTCCATTCCAGTACTTCATTCCAGTACTCCATTCCAGTTCTCCATTCCAGCACTCCATTCCAGCACCTATTCCAGCACCCTTTTCCATAATGTTACGTCTCCCTCCCTTTGAAATGTCTGGATCTGCCCCTGGGAAAATTCCATTTGTTAGTCATGCCAGCCCAGGTGGTGGTTAGCCTTTCACAATGGAACATTAATAGATTAGAACTAATTCTGGCCAGACCAACCCTGCTCATGGATTACATCTACGTAGTTCTCCTGTTCTGGATGGCCAGGAGTTTAAAATTTGGTGATTTTAGCAGGAATAATATTAATATGCTCTGACATGCCACAACCATTCCATTTGAAAAAATTATATAACCAGGATCCGTATTAGTTCTCGACAAGCCACAACAAAATCGGACTTTGTAGGAAAAAATCAAAACATGTTTGGTTTTCAGACATCTTGACATATCTTGTCGGCTCGTGTGTGGCAGCAAAGCATGCTTCACCCAATCAAACTTCCCATGATTCTGTCTTGACTTGTCGGGAGCTACCCCACATAAACCTGGAAATTTGACTCCAATAAAAAAATGGCAGACTTTAGACACAAAATCGGTTCATGTGTGGTAGAATTAAACCTTTGAGGCAACTCATTTTTTAGGCTACCTTTTTTTTGAGACAACTATCAGAAGAGTCTGGCTTCAGATGATGAAAAAATGATAGAAAGACATCAATTTGGGGCATGATTTCTCAAGTGGTTATTTTAATAACTTAAAAGTTATGAAACATTGAAAATAACTCTATTCCTCATGTAAAGTACATGTACATGTATGAAGGTAATAATAATGTGGTAATTGATCTCCCTGGCAAGAACTGACTCCCTCCCTGTTAAACTGAATTGTTCTTCCTACCTTGCTTGAATGTGCAGCACAGAATATCGTGTAATTGTCTTCCTCAAATGAACAGCCTGGAAATACAGATCAACTGTCAGACCCTTGCCTCACAAAACTAAATAATGGGTAAGGGGTTACACTACTAGTAAAGTATATATATAGTTACATGGTTGCATATCAATTATATCTTTATTATCTCTTTCACATTCTTGTGATTGTGCTAAAATATCATTTTAAGATTGAGGTAAATGTATCAAGTACAGTAGTAAATAAGGGAACAAGTGAGCAAAGTAAAGCAATGTGTTTTTAAAAGCAAATTTACAACAAGATTATTTTAAAAAATCAAGATAATTTATAGACTGCCGTCACTATCTCCTCGCTCTTTTCCTTTGTAGGTATTAAAAGTTGCCATGAACACCATAAACATTTCTTTTAGTAGAATAGTAGGGCACTGTAGAAATGCAATTATATACAAATATTAAATTTTACAGCATTGCAGACTGCGCCTGCTTGTCTGTGTATTAATTATTGGCAGTATACCACTGGATTGCTGTCACGGTCTCTGTTTACAAGTCTGTTTGTCAATAAATCTTGGAGTGAGAAGTGTCCAACAGGTTACACAAATATAGACTGTGCAGCATTTGGAATGGGGTCTGTAACAATTGGCTAATAACCTAAACCCCAACCCTTGCAGATCGATCTGCTTAGTCAATCACTCACAATGTGCTTCATCAACCAATCAAAGACCTTGTTCCAAAACAACTGTGCTTAAACATGAAAATGGACGATAAAAGGACCTTTGTCTGTGACGCCATCAGTTGTCACTCCGCTTTTGTGGAGCGAGCATCTCTGACACAGTTCTGCAACATGTGATGCTTTGCTTATGGGTTAAGGGCTAGGGTTAGGGTTAGTGTGTCTTGTCATATTCTAAACACTCGAGAGAAGCTAATTAAATGATTTTATAACACTTTTGGAAGTAATTACTAAAACATTAGCTAAATCCTATGTTCACTATTCTCACACATATCTATTTTAGCTGAGAAAGTTGAAACTGTAGCAGGAGAGCATTGAACTTTTTGCTACGGCGTTATCTACTGTTCTGCAACACTTCAGTGGTTGATTGACAACTGAGCAAAGTGTACACATACCTTAGGTACCTTAAAGCACGTCTTTGTGTTTAAATCTCTACTTTCAGTCACAAAGCCCCCCAGCTAACCAGCTTTCATCTGTGGACACCAATATCCCAACAACCAGTCACAAAGCCCCCCAGCTAACCAGCTTTCATCTGTGGACACCAATATCCCAACAACTAATAACAACTATTAACAGGACCTTTATATTCATACCTGACTCTTCTGCACAAGCAAAGTGGAAAATCTGATTGCATCCTCTCTTGAAACAAGCCAATGTTGCTCCAACATCAAAGCATTTTGTACATTTCTAATATTAAGAACAAAAACAAAATTAGGTTTAGCTTCAAATAAATGTTGTTATCCCAACTATTCAAAAGGCTAAGTTTGTGTTTAATGTAGGTACTAGTTCCAGTCTCCACTGGGAGCAAATCTGTGTTACTCGACCAAACTGGCTGTTTGTGCCCTGAGTAGACTGGAACTACCCAGGGAACTCGGCAAAGTGAATATGGTCTGTTACTTTACTGACCATACTAGAATCTCAATATTGTTTTTTACCATAGTTTTTACCGATAACTTTAGAGTTTTTATACATTGTGTAATGTTGATATATTTTGTATTTATTATTATTATTATTTTCCACAACTTTCCCAAATAATATTGCATTACTTTGTATTAACACACACAGGAAGTTATAGAGGGAAGAACTTCTACTTGCTCCATTTCCCATTTACCCAAAAGTATTTAGGGTGTAGAGCAATTTTACTAAATTCAATATGAAATTACATGTAGGAGGTGAAGGTGGGTTACAACTTACCATACTTCACTTCAATGATTACATATCTATGGCAGACTACCAATAATAAAATAGAACAAAATGATATTATAGTATTACCTATGAAGCATACATCATAATCGTGCCAAACTACATCACTCCCCCATCCTACACTTCCCCTCTCCTATTTCCTCTCCTTCCTACCCCTTCTTTCCTCCTCTCTCCTCCTCCTTTCCTCCCCTCCCTTCATCCTCCTCCCTTCCTACCCTACCCTCATCCTCCCTTTCCTTACCCCTCTTCCCACCCCCCCCCCTCCTATCCTCCTCCTCCTCCTCCCTTCCTACCCTCCTCTTCTTCCCTTCCCTTCAGTTTTGCGCAAAACACTTTAGAACTCTCAACTAAAATGTTAATGTTGCCTTCACCCTAGTTGACATATGCTGCAGATATACTTGTGATATATCACAGATGTGAAATTATAATTATTATTATTAACCCTGTAGTAATGTCTACAATGCTCAGTTGCATAACACGACTTGTTACCAGATCTGAACATTTGCCCTTTCAAGCCCAGGAAGTTATTGACATGCACTTGCACCTCTCTATGCAATTATTATTATTGAAATGCTGTTTAAGGTACTTATAAAGCAAAATTGTGTTTGCTATAAAATAAATCTAACCATTAAATACTCCAATTGCCAAGTTTGAGAATTGTATGATGAATACTTCCAATTTGAAAAAATATTTTAAAAAGTCCAACATTAAAAAGGCTAACTAGTTCAGTCATTCGGCCAAGCTAAAATGACTTTTACATTGTGACATCATTTTGTTTGCAACGATATTGCATTCCTGGTGCCTCGAATGATACACCTTATACGGTAGATGAGTATAGATAAGGGACATTTTGAGATGCACAACTAACATTGCAAACAAAATTACATCACAACACGGAGAGCTTGAGCATTAATGCAGCCCCAGTCTCCTTTCCTGTACAGAAATCTATCATCTAGACAAGGGTTAGGTGTTAGGTTAAGGTTGGGTGTCTATATATTTCTCGGTTAGATTTTCAAGTGTGATGTCATCTGTGTCCCGCACACGAGGAAACAACTCACTTTGGGTGGTAATGTTGGACATTTTCAAATCACTTTAGAATTAGACGTATTTATCATACAATCCTTAAACTAAAGTATTTAAAGGTTATAGATTTATTCTATAGACAATTTTACTTCTTATGTACTTTAAAGAACCCACACACTTGTTAATGAAGAGCAGGGCCTCAGTCGAAGGTCACACACTGTATAGTGGCAGCCAGAGGTAGCTTTTAGATACTTATGAAGCTGTGACTAGCTATATTACTTAACTTTATTGTACTTACATGCTGAGCCGCGCTCTCTGCAACCTGTTCCAGTCCTTCAAGACTCCGCCCTTGCATATACACCCCATGTGACCAAATAGCACAGTCTTTGTGTACCCACAGTTCTAATATGGTGGACTCAGCCTCGCTCCCTCCACCTACCTCACCACCATCTGAACTGGATTGTCTGCCCTTACCAGTTGGGGACTGCAGCTTGGTCGATGGAGATTTGCTTGCTTTTGATGTACTGTCTCTTCTTTCCCGAGACATCAGTTTGGCTCTATATGGCCCAAATAGCACCCCCAGGAACCCATGGTGAGGTGGTCTGCCACAGAGACAACAACACCAAGGGTCACCCGTGGCACACCCCTTGGGGCGAACCGAAATTATCTTAATACAAGGCAGGCGAGTGGAATACTTAGCTTTCTTGCCAACATCACTTGAAAATCCAACAGTTGGCACATCGAGACCAAATGGTCTTTTCTTACTGGTTTGAACAGTTGGTCGATTTGAAGGTAAATCTGTATTTTCTGATTTCCTTGGCCTTCCTTTGCGACGTACACTAGGTGACTCTACTTCAATTGGTACACCTTCTTTTCTATGTGAATAAGTTTTGCGTTTTTGCTTATCTTTGCTTCCAAGAGGACGGCCAATTTTCTTGCCACTTGGCGAGAGAACTTGTGGTCCTTTGAAGCTTGCTGCAGTTTGTCTATTTTCAGATAGTTGTCCTTGGTTCTCTGCTGCTTCAAGTTTTATCTCCAAATTACCTGCGACTTTTTCTTTTAAACGTTCTTTGCTGCTATTAGAAATAGTAAACTGATTCTTATGTTTTTCATGACTTTCCTTGACACTTGACCTCTCCATTGATCCTGGAGATTTTGCCTTTTTATGTGTTTGTGTGGTGGTAGCTTGTGCCTTTCTTTCCGAGGAATGAAGTAGAATATTCGGCTTGAACTTAACCGGTGATTTCATCCTGTGAGAATCAGTAGTCCCTGTGCTTGAAACTGGTTTGCTTGTTGTAGATGTTGTCCTAACGTTGGCAACTTTACTGCCAGATGATTGTCCTGGGTTCACGACAATCACCTTGGCACCATGCTTTCCCTTCTCTTGTTGAACTTGCACGTTCTGAACTGGGATAAGTACATTGCCCTGTATGAGATACATTTGACCTGAAGGGGTCTTGGCTACAAGTACCTGTTGCCCTGTACCCTGTGCTTGGCCCTTGGCAATGACAGAAGCAGTAATGGCAGTTGTACCCGACAATGAGCTGGTGCCACCTGCCACCGATGTTACCACCACAGACTGCACTCCACTGCTCTTGCTTATCTTGGTCTGTGGAGTAGTTTCAGTGCCAATATCAACAGTAGCTGGGCGTGATGAATGATCTTCCTCAGATGTCGACGGCTCAGATTGGTTGGATGATTGTTTAATGACATCAGGTGTGTGATCTGAAATCTCCTTTGCTACATCCAACTCTTGTGTTACACTCTGAGAAGTTTTTGAAATGTCTTTTATTTTCTTGGTCATTTTAGATGGGTCTTGTACCTGCTCAGCTGCTACTGAAGACTTCTCTAATTTCTCATCAACTTTTTCATCATCTTGTGACTTGGCTTGTTTAGACAGCTCTCTTGATTCCTCAACTTCTTCCAAACTTTCTTTTTTAAACTCTGTATGTTCAGTTGATTTCTCGAGCACATCAGGTTCTCGAATTGCATCTTCATTCATTTGCTTTTTCAATGTTGTTTCATCTGGCTTTAGTTTATCATCTTTGAACCGTATCTGTATAGTTTTAGCATCCATTTTATTATCTTTTAGAGCACGAGCCACATCTGGTGTGCTACCTGATTTACTTGCTTTGTTTTCTTCATTGGTGAGACCTGCGGTTTCTTGCATTTCTGATGTAGTAATATTGTATTTTGCAACCGTTTTTTTTAACACACGTTTTTCTTCATGAGCCACCAATTTCTCAGCTGTTTTTGCAGTCAAAGCATCTTTGCTGTTCTTGTGTTCCCTTTCATTACCCATGAGTTGCTGTGCTCCCCACTGATCTTCAATACCCAATAATTGTTCTTTAGAACCGATTTTCCTTAATTCTTTGCTTCCAACCGCATGATTGTTAATCTCTTTGTGTTGTGATTGATGAACTGGTAAATTGTCTTCCACAGATCGTATTTTTGCAAACTCAGTTTTCTCATCTTCTCTAACCTCCATAGATCTTGAAGTAACGACATTCTTCTGCTGGTAACTTGCCACTGTTTCTCCAGTTTTCTCATGCTCTGGGGTAATTGTTTTATCAGCTGCATTCTTGGCAATAGTAACTGCCAAGGGTGTGATATCTTTCAACAAAACAGATTCATGCTGTTCAGTACCTAGTCTTCCTTTTGAACTAGCTGCCATAGCATCACCATGACCCAAACTAGTGTGCGGATTGGTCTTAAGAGGACTTCTCTTGGCCACTTTTAATTTCTCTGTCTGATCCTTGGGGCTGCCATTGACATTCAAATCTGATTTAGCTGTGGTTGTTACAATGTCATTGGATGCAATGTGGTCACTATGCTTTGGTGGACTGTGGCTGTTTTCAAGTCTTGGTAGTTTGGGAGGACTTGGCATGTTTGGTGCCACCATACTTGGAGAATGTTTTTTAGATGCCAATGATACACCAGTAGGCTTGTGAGGCACAGGCGTCGGCATTCGAGCTAATCCAGTGGGTTGAATGACTGACCTTGTGTTCTGTTGTCTTACCTGTGTTGGTTGGACTGCCGCTGTCAGCTCATCATTCTGATAGACAGCATCATTCTGAACTTGTTGTTGCATGTGTCTCAGCTGGGTAGCACTAGGTAAAGGTGCTGTCGCACACATGTCTGACTCCCAACTGTACATACAAGGTAGCTGTTGTTGTGTTGGACTCTGTAAGGAAAGCTGTGCACGAGATTGCTGTGGGGAAAGCTGTTGGGCTACTGTATTACCACTGGCATTGTTGGGATACAGCGACTGTAGTGAAGTTGGTGATCTCTGCCTTAATCCCGTGATTAGAGGTGGTGACACACTAGGATGAGAAAGAGGTGACGTGGATGACTGCCTTGACAGCTGTGTTGAAGAACCTGGCGATCTGAGTGCCAGGTTGTTCTGTGCACCCATTGGCTGCATCTGTTGAAGTACAGGTGATGACATGGTTCTGCCAGGGTAGCCTCCTGACATGCCAGGGGGGTGCATTTGTTTGGGTGATGGAGGAGACATCCCTGGATATGCAGAGCCAACATTTGATAGCTGCATTGGCTGGGGGACTGGTGATGACTGAGTTCTTGTCGGCCCTCCATATGTAGGATAAGTGGCTGAGCCCACAGACATGTTAGTTTGACCAGTCATCTGCATCTGGGAATAAATAGGTGAGCTTGGTGGCTGTTGCATGTTTCCCTGAAAGCTTGACACTTGCATTTGCTGAGGCAGTGGTGAAGTTGCAGAAGCCCTTGGTATTGAGCCATAGGAATACGCTCCCCCCGAGTGCATCATTTCTGATAGCATTGCAGACGGACTCAGCATTGGTCTGTGCTGAGAGGGTGACACTGGAGGGGCATCAAACTGACCAAAGTTCTGTGCACTGCTGCTACCAAAAGTATTGGTCTGCTGGAAGTTTGATTGGTACCCTGTATTGCCAGGTATTACCTGCTGTTTGGGGCTCTGTGTAGGGTAACCACCGCCATAGCTGGCGTAATTTCCACCACTAAAATATGAAGAGGACTGCTGGGGCTGTTGGTATATTTCACCATGTGGTATGAGAGAACTTCCCACAGTTTGTGGATATGACTGCTGTGCCTGAAATGAACTATAATTTGATGACCGGTGTTGAGGGGATGCAATTGGTGGGCGTCCTTGTTGCAAACTTGCATTCTGACCAAGACTCTGCATTCTGGCACTGAACTCTAGACTGCCGCCTTGACTGTAGTCCTGTAGGTATATGCATCAAGAGTGAAAAGGCTAAAAACATAGGTAAAAACTGCAGGGCTACAATGGGTGCAAGTGACAATACAATACTTTACATATATGTGTGAGTTTTTTTGTTTTGAAAGAACTTTATCCTTTATGTATCTTTAACATTTTTCCTTGTTCACATCTTTCCACACCTTTGGTCTCAAGTTTGACGAGCTAACAACTAGGCTACCACATCTTCTACTATAAAAAATTCCCAGAGATAACTTTAAAAAAATTCTGTTCAAGGTTTGGAGGTGTTTGTACTATGATAACAATAAAAGCTAATGGTGCATCTTTGTGAAGGAAGGAATTTGAAAATATGTTTCTAAAGATGAAGAGCCATCAGCATGTATGTCCAGTGGGAATGGGTAGCTCCAAAAAATATCCATACCCTTACCACGGACAGCATCTTGGAATTCCGT
>JANUFV010170088.1:0-13104 GCA_024757865.1 Epizoanthus scotinus | reverse complement strand
AGGGGAGGGGCGCTTATTATTTGATATTTACGGTATTCTAGAACATATCAATCGTTTTTTTAATTTAAAATTGTATTTTCCATAAGGGTAAAATTGGTTTTACCCTGAAGATGGTCAAGTGGACCGCAAACGTTTGTTTTTACCCTTCTAACACACATTTTAGCCATATATTTATCCTATTTATTTTTTTTATTTAACAACTATATGTATAATTGGACTTACAAAATAATCAGTTACTAAAAATTACAACATAAATGAGAAAAAAAACAACCCCAAAGCAATTACATTTGCCAAAAAGGTGGGACACGAACGGGACTAAGTCCCATGTGGGGTGTCCACTGTGGTTTAAGAGAAACAATTATAGTAAAACATATTGAAAACAGCAAAAATGTCAACATCACAAAATATGACATGGGGATGATCTGCATAGGGAGTAAGTAAAAGGTAAGTTAGGGTTAAAGGTGCTGCACATCAGTTTGAAATAGATATTCTATTCCATGAGAATAAGTCAGATGGTCAATACCTTGCTTGATACACTATAGCCGTCAGGTTATTACAGTTTGAGAAATCCTGATAGTTTTGAAAAGCTTTTCTGATACTGATGGTTGTCATAGGAACATTCAGTAAATCCTTAAAAACAGAAACAAGATCATTGACTGACAATAAAGCTTGTTCACTGAACTGACCTACTGCAAACAAAAGCATTGCATTCTTTGTTTGTTATTAAAATTGAAAGTTGACAATTTAGTTGGCAAACTAGTAAAATTTTAAATCATTGATTTTTAACTTTTCTATACTCTATTTCATTAATCTTATTCATTCATTATTTCATTCATTCACTTAATCATTCATTCATTTATTTATTTATCCATTCATTCATTCACTACAAGAATAATAAAGAGTTGTACGAAATATGGAACATTATTGATTATAAAACCTGGAACACGCACATGTACACCAACATTTGATGAAAACAAACTTTTAACTTTTTTATGATAACGTAGATAAACAAAATGATTCTCTTTCCTAAAGGTACAAATTGTACGTGTGAAGATAATTCAAGATGAGCTATGTTCAATTTATCAGGACACTTAAAGAAAAACTTATTTGATCTATCGTTTAGTTTGTAAATCTACAAGAACCCCGTATTTTGTAATGACAACTTAACAAATTTAAGTACATTTCAAATTAGTAAATTAGTGAATTATAGTATATCACTATATGTATGTACACACATATATAAATAGGAGATTCCCCAGTTGGGTTATAATATCTTTCAGTATAGTAACTATCACAGCAACCAAACTACTACTATACTTCGCCGAATGAATATCTGGTCTACAAGACTACATGAAAATATAAATCTCATCCATAAAGACTAAACGCGAAGTTTAAATGAAGTCTGCTAATTAATACTGTGGATTAACCTTCTCTTTCCGAAAGTTTTCAGCTTTATTGTTCGTGAAAAAGCAACTCTAAATAACCTAAGAAACATATTATATACAACATTTACCAACAAACACAAATACAGAAAGAGCTTGTATTTTACTAACCGGCAGTGGCGGGCGTCACGCTGAAAGTTGCTACCACCAACAAAACCGCAATGATTTTCATGGGCAAAGAATTAAAGCTTCGAAAATGCATCACAATAAATAGTAATGTTTTGGCTGCCACAAATAAATCCCCAAAGTTATAAAGTATACAAAATCTAGCTTTATAAACTGTTTTCGGACAAAGTGGAAAAAAAAGCGAAGTACAGGCAGCGTTTCGAAAGCAGCTGATATCACGTGATCAAAGTAGTCATGAAAACGAGGCCGTATCCGTACTGACGGGGGAGGGGTGGGAGAAAGGGTTTGTCGTATTTTTTTTAGGATTTGCTTACTGATTTGTGTTTTATTTCAGCAACATGTAGTTATCTGTTCAGAGTTTCAATGGATGAGACACCAGCAAAAAGGCTGTTAAAAGTATACTGTTGGTCCTTTGGTTTGTGGCTAGAATATTTTCCAGGTTGAGGCCATTAACCTTGAAGGGACATAGCGGGCAAACCCCAAAGCTGCTTATTTCATTAAATTTTCATTATCTGGCAATGGTGCCTCAAAACTTCAAGAGTTGTATTTTTTGTCACTGTTGTACACAATGTGTGTCAAAGCCTTGCCAAATTATTGTAAAAACACTTAAAATATCGATAAGAATTTAGCTTTTTTGCAGACAAAATATTACCTCTCCTAAAGTACAGAACCTTGTATCTTATTTTCGCATTAACGAAATGTCTTCGCATTTGATAGTTTGTTCTTTGGATCGAAACTAGCTTGTATCCCAAATACTAAGATTAAATACCGATCAATGTCTTTAGTACAAGAGGTTAGAAACTGTTTTCCGCACTGGCAATTTTTAGGACAGTTTCAGTTCAAATATTTCGACGAACCTCTCTTCCCTCCCCCTTCAATCTGACATCCAAACTAGCGAGTACCCCTTTGTCCTGGAGCTACTAGGAAAAACCTCTGGCTGTCTGATCCGACATCCGACTCGACTAAATGAGCGTCACCCCCGGCCAGAAGTACGTATTTTAAAACTATTAAACTCCTGCTTGAGCCTAAAACTCTGCAGAGTTTTATTTCTATGTTAGAAAGAGAATAGGAACATTGAAATAGGAAACTTGAATTGCAATGTTCATGCAACTTCAACTTCCAAGATGCATAATGATATAATTCTGTAATATCTGTATTGCTGACAATTCTGAATAAAGTCGTTCAGTAGAGATCGAACTGAAAGTCGTTCTGATTGACGCGTCGCTGGCTGCCAGTGCACCGGAAGCTACCGGACAATATCCTTTTTAATATCCTGCATACCCAGTGAATATGTAATTGGCGTCCGTAGGGACGACTGAGGTGACAGATCACTAACAACACCAACACCGGAACCTACACAACTCTTATCGACAAGTGCATGAGCTCTTTTGAGTAGTCAATAGAATGTTAAAAAAAGAACAAGCGTTCCTGTCAGACTCTCAGCAGGACCAGGACCTCCTGATTCCCAGTCAGAGATGTAACGTTGCACACAGCCATTACCAGTGCCGACTTTCCGTAGTATATGCCTTGATCATTTCGAACTCGTTTTAATGACCTAGCTTTTCGTAACTTCAATGCAAATAAAGGCTCTGTTACTAGATACAATGTGTTTCATCAACAAACCAAAATTGTAAAGCTGAATTTAGAAATGAATATTTTAGGTCATACAAAAAGACAACAATCTCAGTCTTGCAATCCCATACCAACAATAAAAAGCAAATGGTTAATTAAACTTCGCCTCCCGAGTTAAACCGATGTAATATGAGTTACATAGAAACTTACTCAGTTAAATAGTCCCGTCCCTGCATGGCAATTTTTAAAAGCTATAATCAATTTTCTCATTAAAATATGGTTGTTTGATTTTTGTTTTGTTTTAGAATTCCCTTTGGTCCATTCAGCGAGCTGTTCATGTCTAATTGGAGAAGAGCAATTGATTTTCTTGCGTCACAGCGTTTTAAGGTCACAGCAGGTTGATTTAGTTTTTAAAAGTAGTACGATCAGTAATAGTAAATATCATAAAATGGGAAATTCTGCGAAAGGATTTGTAGAGAATGGCCATTTTCTATCATTGGATTGATACGTTTACCACAGTAGAAAATTAAAACTTCCTTCAAATCCAAAAATAATTCTATAATCTGTTTTATGTGGCAGCAGTCAAAATGAACAAAGTATAGTTGATATTTAGGATAGCGTGCAGCACTTTTATCACTCACACGCCCAACATTAACAGCTGGGTTGTAACTTTGTCAATGAAGGTTTTGTTTGAAAATGAAAGTAAAACATAAATGTCGAGTTTCTATCTCAGAGTTTGTATTGAAATCTGCAAAACAATCAATCGACCATTCAGTACCCAAACAGGAAACATTAAATTTATAATGGCTAAATTTGCGACATCAAATTGTTAAATTTGTTGAAGGCGGGACTAAGCACTGATTAGAGATAATTACATCAGTTCGATGTCAAATAATTTGTGGATATCAGTTTTTATCGTCTAAAATCTTAGTCACAGGCCAACCAAGATACTTTAGAGGGTTTGTATACGGTTAGATTTTTCTGTAAATAAAGACTTGCTTTAAACTGCTGTCAGGCTGTTTGTCTTCTATGAACGTCAAGCCCACAGCATAGTACACATCATAAGTTCGAAGTTTGAATCAAATCAAATTTGACTAGTCCAACTTCTGTCAAAAGTTTGGACTAGGCCAGTCGAACTTCGAACAGATATATGTTCAGCCCCAAAGGGGATTCGGTATGGTTTTCGAGTCTGAAATTGGGTATATATTTTGAACATTTTAGTCTGAAATTGGATCTAACTTTTGCAAGTAATTATGACTAAATGTGCTGCATGATCAGATACTTTTGGGTCCTTCTCAAATATATACACCCAAAGTACGAACCCATTCTTGGTAGCTGGGATGGTTAAAATCAGGCTCGTTCTCTTGCACCCTAAGGTATCTATTTTACGATCAGCTCTGAAGTTGGATAGGGAAATTCACATGTTTGGTCTTGTCCCAAGCTGCTGTCATTGAACTATTATAATGGTAGTTTGAGTCTTGGAGCATCCCAGCTCGTACTCGGCGACTCAGGGGCAGGTAGTCTGTGGTGCGAGGAAATGGGGGAGGACTTGTAAACCTGTATTAAGTCAGTTCCTTAATTATTTTACCATTCTACTCTCTCCCACAGTCCGTCCCTGGGTCTCCGACGATTATTGCAGTTATTCTGCCCAAGCAGACTCAAGACTGTGATAAACGTCAGTCCCATGTCGCGTCAACATGAATTTATTTTTGTAGTTTATGAAGCCAACAAAACTTTGGGGGTGAAATATTTTGTCTTATGAATGATATGCAAGACAAAAGTTGGATGATTTTTTATCCCGTTTCTCCTTAAATATTAGTTAATATTATTGCCTATATTGGGTCATTATCTCAAATTCCGCACAGTGGGCAGAGAAATTATAACAAACATTTACTTTGAGAGAGTTTGTCCCCAACACATATAATATCTTCGCTTCATGCTTTTCATTACCTACATAGAATAGAGGCCAGTTTTGTTTTCATGCCAACAAGACGTACGAGTTATTTTTGCGTACTATACAGTTTGAACAAATGGCCAATACGTTTGGCATTTAAAGGAGCAGATTCACAACGTATGATTATAGTTATGCGCGCATCCTACAATCACATCCAGTCACTCACACTGCAAAGACAGTTAAACAGCGACAGGCAGTCTCTGGTATCAGAGTGCTTCAGTGAACCGTGCTAGTACTGAAACAAGCAAACTGAGAGAAAACACATCAAGGGATTAAGTTTTATTGAGGGTCCTGAAGGGTCCTGAAGTACAAATCAATCCCAGTTAACTCAGTCAAACTGACATATAAAATTAGAAGTGGACGTCGTGACACAAGTGACTGAAATATCATTCCGAATACGTTAAATCATGTTCATTTTTTAAACCCATTTAGAGTTTCTATCACTCGTCTATCACTCACTCATATAACAATTTCTCGCCATGATAATAAAAGCACTGTATCTTGATTTGATGGTGTGATAGATTCGATAATTAACTAACTGACCTTATTTTAGGTTCCCCACATCATGATAGCAATGACTCTCATAAACACGAACAACAAAACAGTAATACAAGAAGAATTTATTATTCTTAGTACTAGTAGGAGCCCCTCAAAATCAAAATCACTCCTAAATCGTTCCAAATCGCCCCAAAAGTGAGACACAAGACACTAATATATGGAATCTATATTTTCGCAAGCAAAGTTTTATAAATTGAATCTCATACAAAGTCTTATAATTTGAATCACTCAAATGTACTAAGTACTAGGCTGTAACCTTGGTGTAACTCCGATTTTCTCTATTCAAGTTCCACTGAACTTCTTTATAATTCCCCTTTTTTGCTCTGACGAAGGTCTAGCGCTCGAAGCGTCAATTCCAACCATTTACCCTCACGGCAAAAAAAGTAACTTTCAGTTGATTTATTCACCATTCAGTTGACCTCATTTTAGTAGAATATAAATGGTCATTGTGCAAAGGCAATTGAGTAAGTTTCCCGGTTTCACAGTTCTGCAATGTCCTCTTGAGAATTGAATTCCGTTACGGGTTTTCGATACTTATCCTGACAAAATTCACAGTTTAGAGCATGCCATTAGCAGTATGACAATTTGGGGCTTTAAACATTGTGTAATTCAAGGTCTTAGTCAGTAACAATTGCGAATTCCATTAAGGAAAATATTATGAAGTAAGCTTTTAGCAGCTAATACACAACATCTTCATTTTGCTAAAAGATTAAAAGTTTATAGTTTTGGTTTTGGAAAAATAATCGTGCTGACTAAAAACTGCCAAACCATTGAATTCGAATTCTGAACAAGCTAAACCTTTGAAAGCAATTTGACTGGCCCAGCAAGTCTATTATCTGAGCAAATTAGCAACACAATCTACAACCATGTGTTAATGCGGTGTGCCAATGCATAATTGCTTCTTTTCAATACGAGCTTGATGTCACATGAACACCTAAATCAAAAGCTAACTGACTAATTACATGGTTCATATATTTAAGCCGTAAACTTTCCTCCTCTAATAATACACATTTCTATACCTTCTATTTCCATGGGAAGAATACGAGTACAATAGTTTGACAAGATTTTTAATAAAGCATCTTCGAATTTGGTGTTAATTGATTTAATATTCGTAAAGGACGTTTTATAATAATGGTGATGTAGGCGAGCATGGAAGGTATAAAACAGCGACTCGTTTTCTTTCAGTCACTTCAAATTTGAAAACTGTGAGCGTTTGGAAGAATCGTTGCTGCTTTTTCATTTACTGCTGTTAACTTTCAAAAGACAAAAACAGTTCAGAATGTCGCAAGAAACAGAAATGGGTTCACCCGGTTTCTCAATTTCCAACTTGCTAGGGCTAGAAAGACGCCTGATTCTAGCAAAACCAGAGCTTCCCAGTCAGAACAAACTTGAGGAAAAATACGAGACAGTATTAAAAGAAGGTAAGTCAATAGCTTTCCTGTTAATTCAAGCCATGTACGTATCGTATTAGTATCTTGTAATATATATAATCCTACAATATTTATATTAGTTTTGTTAAACCCGATCGACGAATTCTGATTTCAAGCCGACACATTACAAGTCTTGCTGCGCGCCATTCGTGTGTATTCCTTCTAGTAATACTATTTTTCTATATGTTATTTGTCTTATCTGAAAAAGCAATGTATTCATTATATGAGGCCATAGCCCTTTTAGAAAATATATTAAAATTCGGTATTTTGTTTTTCGTTTTTAGCTATATTTTCAACCCAAGTTAAAACTGCCTGGCACAAGCTGATGATAGTTTAGGCTTGACTGTTTCACAGAATGTCTTGTACGCCATGCACACTGATAGGATATATCTCGGCCAATAAAAGAACTAGGAGCTTTCAGTGACATGTACGTTTACCACTAGACTTTGAAACAAACACATTTCAGCACAACTAGAATTGTCTCTTTTGGTCCAATTCGTGTTACAGTGAAATTATAACCAAGGAGAAAACCAAAATACATTCTGCACTTCATAACTGAGATATTATTGGCAAGTATAGAGCACAACAGTTCGGGACGGTTCAAACTAACGACAGAGAGTCGCACATCTTTAATTTTACATTTGAACTAAAACAAAACGAATGACAAGAAAGCGACTGCGACGCCAGCAAAATCTCACTATTTACCCAAAAATTTAAAATTGGTACGTTCGGAATAAACAGAGTTTGTGACCGCAATATTTCATTAACTATTTATAGAAGTATTTATAACCATTTATTTTCATGAACATTATTGTTATACTAGACTTGAGCGTAAATATTTGATAGTACCACTGTGAAGAATATTTTTGCATGAAGTTTAAAACATTAAGCGAGTCAATTCTTCATGAACAATATTGAATTGAATAAAATCGGTGACAATTGGAGTCACGTTCAGGCAGACCGCCCTCTTATTCAGAAACAACAAGTTGATGTGACAATTGCCCTCTTTTCAGAGTTGACTTGTTTGTTATCGTAGCGCACAATAGTTCTTCCACAGAAAGAATAAATGGACCAACCTTTTAGGATCATTGAAGGGGAGGGCTGTTTGACGCATTTTGCATAGTCCCCAGAGATCTGTCGTGATTTCAAATCATACACTTTTTGACAGGAGGTTAAACACATTATCTATTGTTAACACTTAATTGAGTGGTGATAATTGCTCCTAATTGAGCTAATAGTGAGATGCTTTGTGCTGCGCAGTTACTGTATTTATATTGTAACCTAGAAAATATATTTGTTATGTAATCAACAAAATTCAACTGTGCTGCATTGCTTCATGGTCAAAATACTTGATCGGAAACCAAAGTCATATATGGTTGTGAAAACGCTTTATCTTCAATGTCGTTAAGAAAACCCTTACAGCGACATTTTTTTAATACTAAAAAACTAAGAAACTTAGTATTATTTTCATAAAAGCTTGTATCACTAAAGGGGGGCGCCTTAAATTTCGTCAAGAAAACGAAAAAAATATTTGCTAAGAAACTTGAAATATTTTGATAAACGCTTGTATCACTAGAGAGGGGCGCCTTTGCATGTAAAAAAGCAAACGGAATCATTTCTTTATAAAAGAAAATTGTTCTGATATACGCTGACCATGGAATTAAGAAAATAATGCCAGTTATCCAAAAACTAAAAAAATGCTTAAGGCACACATCATTACCCGGTTTAACAAAAGAACAGTGTCAAAAATCAGAATTCTGAAACCTAAAATATGAAGTGCTTGCAACCTAGTAATGATGTAACCGTTCACTGACAGAGTCTGTTATTGTGCAATCGCTTATAGAGTTGCCCAAGGAGAAGCCATTATCAAAAACAACAAAGTTCGATTGTCAGCGGGTAAGGAAATCAAGAAAATCGTCCGACAATGATAATCGTCGATACCGCGCAACGTTTGACAAGGCACAAATATATCAAATGGAGAGAATGTTTATGATTAACCACTATCCTGATGTGGCGGGGAGATCAGAACTCTCCAAGAACACGGGCCTCTCGGAATCACAAGTTCAGGTGAGTTGCTAGTAGGAATTTTAGTCTTAAGGTCAGCACAAAGTGAGCTTTCGTGCGCAGCTGGCGGTCTTGCTTGGAGAGGCAGAAAACAGTCAGGCGTTACTCGATATTACTCGAGCGGGCGCCATCTTGGACGCGCACTGTATCAAGCAACTTTCGATTTTTCCTCCCCCCTCCAAAAAAAAACCACCCCAAAACGCCAGCTACGCAGGCTAAAGTTCAAGGGAATATCTGCAGTGTTTGCCAGAGATTAAGATATACTAGAGATCACTTGTTTCTATGTGAGGGTAATGGGAGGGCATTAAATACACTATAAGTTCGACTAATACCTACTGTCAGTACTTGCTTAGGACTAACAGTACTCGTAGCTCCTTATAAGAGGCTCACCGTGGCAAAACTATGTTTTGGTTCACACGAGAGTACAGTGAAGTGGGAATTCGAGGGACGTTCTGTGATTGGTACGCATTCAGTATTGTTTCGAGCGGATATGTTGCACTAACGTGAGCCCAAAGACTAGCTAAATTCGCGTAGTACGACAACAATAACCTTTGGCAGCGCCAACATTTTCCCGCCCAGAATCAACACAATGAAAGAGAGTTTAGGATATTTCCTAACGTTACAAGAATGCACTTTGTGATCGGTTTTCTCATGTGTTGAGAAGTTATGTCTTTTCACTCAGGTATCAAAAACATTCTCGGGACTCAGTCACAGAGTTGAAAGAACTCACCGACAAATTTCTCGGACTAGAATGTTCACACTTTGTGTTTTCCCCATGTGTTAAGAAGTTATGATATATCTCTAAGGTTTCAAAATGACTACTCGAAATCCAACATTTGGTATCATTTCCGGTTCATTGTCAAAGGCAGCATGTTTCAATGCCCATTTTACTTCGTTACTTATCGCATATTGCACCCTCGGTAGTTCTTGATATTGGTGTTCTATCGTATTTAGCTCCAGAATAATGTAGAAACGCTTTTCCTCCGTAGATTTGGTTCCAAAACAGGCGAGCAAAGTGGCGCAAAATACAGCGCAAACGTCGTCATGGTGACCTTCCTCCAGCTCCAATCCTTGGACTGGGTTACCCAACCCACCTAGCGCGCTACTACAGCAACCCCTACCCCTTATATCCCTTGGAGTATTACAACACCGACTTCTGGTCATGCGCACAACAGCAGATCGCCGCTTGGCAGTATTCGCCATTTACTCTCCCAACGACGCCAACTGCAATGGAAACAAGTCCTAGCCACCAGAGAATCTCGCCGCGGTCCGATTCAACAGCGTCGATAGACGAGCACGAGGGGAAAGTCGCCCCGTCTGAAGGAGTACAAATTCGTAACACTTCAAGCATCGCTGCGCTGCGACTGAAAGCACAAGAACATGTGGCGTCTCTCGATGTCGTCTCGTGAGCAAAATGAACATACGGCACAGAATAGTACGTAAAGAGTGAAGAACAGCGAAATTCAAACGACTATATTACATCAATCAGTTATTTATAATGAACAGAAACTGAGAAAAAGGAATATTTTTGGCCACCGAACAGATGCAGAGCGGTTTTCTGCAAGACAATAGAAATATTATCAAATGCCGGTTGGAACAATAGCCGGAGATTTTAAATATAAAATTTTTTTTGGGGTGAAAAACGTTGACTTTTTGGACCGAGGCTATAAACGTTCTCACATTTTTTAGGATTTCAGTCTCAAATGTTCTTAAGAATATTCATGCTAAGAGCAGCTAAATGAAGAATTACAAATAGGTTTTCATCCTATAGTTATAAATAATGATTTCATGCAGACAATATAAAAATCGACTCTCAAAACTCTTTTAAATGATCAAGATTCGTTTATGAAGATGATATTGACATACGTTGTAAGATTATAAAATCAAAATATGGTTGTGATCCTATACATTGACCAAAATAGAAGTTCCTTACTTATCCTTAGTCTGAGATATCTTCTTACCATCTTCTTAAATGTTGGGCTTTTTCAGCCTCACCGTTCTTATAAAAAAAGGTGTACCAGTAAACAGAAAAGCAGCTGTAGAAATACGGTAATTGAACAGTAAGACAGTCTAAAAGAAATAGAAAAAGTCGATCAAGGTATTATAGCTTATTATAATGTGTATACCAATTGAATCATACATTATGTTTTTGTGCGTTGTATTATTTTATTAATAAAACAGCTGCAAGCTAATGGCCATTGTTTGTTTCTTGAAAAGAAAACATTTATAAACATTTTGGTCGTCAATCCTTGTCTTTGTTTTTGTTTTGCACTTTTAAGACCTTCACAGAAAGGTAAATAATTGGGTTACAAGAAGACTATGGCCCTGTCGTACCTTCATTACTCGCCTTCTTTCCAGTTTATTTGTTATTCTGCCGGGAAAACAAGAAAGATAACTAGCAGTCTAGTTTTGTTATATCTGTCAGATTGTACAACAAACACAGAGTCGACAGTTTTGTAATTTCTAGCAAACTCTAATATTTTCAGCCCTGCAATTAAATTTTTCTGTTTTACTAAAAGGTATTTGGCAACCATCTTTCCCTTCCTTTGGGTACACAACGTAACCCATTACTTACACCGGTAAAAGTCGGGCTTCTACTGTGGTCAAACGTTTTGTCTTTCCCCTAAATCTACAAAGTTAATTTTCTCCAGTGTTTACAACAACAAAAAATTAAATTAAATATTAAAGTTATTGAAACATGACAATATACATTTTAGAGCAAATATGTCCATTTATCTAGTAAGTAGGTTTCGGCAGACCATTACTCATTAGGTTTCAGTACTTCATATTACTTGACAACTTGATTATCCCTTTCATAGGCATCGTTCGTTTATTTAAAAAACTAATTGAAATGTTATAACGTTAATCAAGTGAGTCAACGAGTCAAGAAATAGAACGCAAACCGAAAGTGAACAGAGTTTCCCGACTTTTGATTAGTTTTACGATAGAAATGGGAGAACTTGTTGGAATGGAGATGGTTCTTTTTGGCACGCTAAGATATTCAGAGAAACCAACGAACTGCTTCCTTGTTGGATAAACGAACAGTTTGACTGAATTGCCATTACAAAGCATTAGAACCTCGTTGAGACAATCATCTTCTCCTGGATTAGCAGGTGATAGCAGGCGCCGTGGCGAGTTTCGAGCCCATGGCCCAGAAAGAACGATGGCCTAGCAAGTTTGGGAGATCGGGGCTTGGGACGAGTTCGGTGGACGAAGCGCCTGCTAAACTGGCTAGTGAAACAGGAAATAAACAAATAACAATACGTTTCTTAAGGACATTTAAAAATAAGTGCTCTAACGATGCGAATTTAATGCAATAATAAGGGTTAGAACCGATTGCAAATGGCTTGTTAATCAGCGGATCAAGTGATTGAAATGCACCAATCAGAGAAAAATAGTACAATCACGTGACATATGTTATGTGGTCATCAAGTCACGCGTCAGAAGGAGTCTATAATTTGCAATTGAATGTCATATTTTGCCATCACATGACATGACATAACAGAGCTTTGACAGCGGGCGATGAGAGCGCCGTGCATGCATTTCAATATTCAACATTCATATGAAATCTGCTCTATTTTAACAACCCAGTATAGACAGAATGATATTTTAAAAAACAAGAAATTAATAATATGTAACTTACGAGGTTCTGCCAGTGTGTCAACTGTATACCAGAACAGCTTGTCTGATTGAAAATCAAATTCAGTCATAATGAAAATTAGCAGACAATTTTTCAAAATTAAATTCACCAAATCAATTGCTGTTGGTGTGGGCAACTCCTAGAAACGTACATTCCTCCGATGTAACATAGCAAAATCGTTTGCTAACTTCTATTGAAAAACAATCGAGAGATCTACTTCGCTCATTACAACGATTACATATATACTTTTATTGTTTCAAGGAATATAACTCAAAGGAGTTGTTTCCTAAGATAATCTACTTACAATGTTTCAACTAA